>CAUYQG010262104.1:0-49542 GCA_963574415.1 Tarsius wallacei
CTACCACGCCCGGCTAATTTTTTGATTTATTGTAGAGATGAGGTCTCGCTTGCCCAGGTGGGTCTCGAACCCGCGGGCTCAGGCAATCCACTCACCTCAGCCTCCCAAAGGCGCGGGATTACAGGCTGAGCCACCAAGCCCGGCTCAGCCTTCCATTCTTAATCAAACGCTTTCTACCTCTTCCTCTCTATTGTCCTCTTTCTAGTGTGACTCATTATATAGGGAGAATTGACTAACTTGCTATAATCTAGAGAGATTTGACTAAAAAGCTGGAACTGGTAATAATGATGCCATGGTTGTCTCCTGTAAGCAAGCTGTTTGGCCCTCAATCATCCAAGGAAAAAAAAAAAACCCTGAATCAAATTCTACCAAATTTTAGTAGCATACATGGTGTTTAATTTCACCTTTATCAATACATACAGCCATAGTTAATTTTTTTTTTCTAGATACACAAAGGAATCATTGCAGGAAGAAATGTGAGAAGGTCAATATTCAAGTACTATTGTTTGCTGGCTCTGGTTTTGAAGTCAATACACAGGGTTGGCGTAACTAGTCAGTATAATTTGATTAAAATTCAGATGCCTGCCAAAATCACCTTCTCCATCATTTTAAACCCTGATTCATCCTTTTAAATACACTCCTCATAACTATTTAATAATAACTAGCTTATACTTATCTAACAGTATAAAACCTGATGAAATATAAATTTCTTAACGGCAAGAAACATGTGGTATTGTTATGTTAATCATAGAAAAGCCTGTCTCAGACTTAGGGTCTTGGCATATAGTAAGTTTTCCAAAAAAATTACATAATTAAAAATTTAAAGAAATGTCAGAAATAAAACCATAAAAGTAACAATCCATTTTTATTATTTTATCCTTCCTTTCTACGTTTTTTTCTCTCATTGTCTCCATAGTATATTGGAATTAAGAGAGTGACTCTGGTTCATAATCAAGTACTAGTATGTGTAAAATTGAAATTGGGTCAGGAATTAACAATGGAGCTGATGAGCAAAACGAGCCCCAAACCAATTTGTGAAAGCTTTCGGAACACAAGAAGGTGACAATATATCTTTGATTTATCTGAGACCAACTTTTTTTGAGAATAAAAATTATAAACCATTTATTTACTCTCTATGACTATAAGAACATACAAACAATTTCAGAAAGTTAGAATTTTCTTATGACATTAATGTCATATAGATTTGATAGTTTTGTGGTTAGAATTCCAAAAATTGTAAAGAAGAATAGGGAAATTAATCTCAAAAATATACTGAGCAAAAGAAGCTGGAAATTAATCTCAAAAATATGCTGAGCAAAAGAAGCTGGATCCAAAGATGTCTATGTTTATAACCCTTATTTTATGTTATTTTAAATATGTGGGGTACAATTCAGGAGTAGGCATACAAATGTTCATTATGCAGGTACTGTTGTGGATGAGGTGTGCCCTCTCCTCTCTTGGCAGTTTCCCACTACTGCCAATTCCTTTATTATAGTATTACAATAGTTGTTCAAGATCCACTTATGAGTGAGAACATGTGATACTCAGTTCATTGTTTCTGTGATAGATCACTCAGTATTATAGACTCTAAGTCTATACAAGTTGCTGAGAAGTTCATGATTTTGTCCTTCTTTAGGACTGCATAATATTCCATTGTGTATATGTACCACATTTTGTTTAATCCAGTCCTCTTTTGATTGGCAGTGCGGTTTGTTTCATATTTTTGCTATTGTGAATAATGCTGCAGTGAACATGAGTGTACAGGTATCTTTTCATAGAGTGATTTGAGTTCCTCCAGGTATATTTCCAGTAGGGGGATTGCGGGGTAGTATGGGAGGTCGATTTTTAGGAATCACCACATTGTTTTCCACAGAAGTTGTACTAGTTTACACTCCCACCAACAGGGTAGATTTATTCCCTTTTTCCGCATCCTTTCCAGCATCTGTTGATTTTTGAGTTATTGATGGCCATCCTGACTGGAGTTAGGTAGTATCTCGGTGTGGTTTTAATTTGCAATTCTTTGATGACTAGTGAGGTTGAGCATTTTTTCATGTATCTGTTGGCCGCTTGTATGTCTTCTTTTGAGAAGTGTCTATTTATACCTTTTGCCCAATTTGTAATGGGGCTGTTTTGTTTTTTTTTCCTTTTCAGTGCATTTGAGTTCCTTTCATATGAAGTCCTATGACAGGTCAAAGAAATATATGGTGACAGAAGTTAGATCAGTCTGTGTCTATCTAGAGGTGTAATGAGGACCTGACTGCAAAAGGGTTCAAGGAAGCTATCATGGATGATATAAATAAGGCAACAATATCAAGGGGACATTTTTTAGCAGTCAATTTCTCTCACCCTGCTTTAGACCTAAGTCCTGGATAGTCAAGCACATCTGATGTGCATCAGCATTAGCAGGTGCCTAAATTAATTTTTTAAATTATATTCTTCATTAATTCAAGATATATGTCCTTTACCAGACTCTGTGTTATGCAGTGGTCACTTGCCTTGTGATGCTTATAGTTAAGTGAATATGAAACAAATAATTGAAAATACAATTACAACCATGACAGTAACTAGGAGAATTATCATAATAGGTGGGTGGGCCAAGGTCAAGCTATAGTTTTTGAATGCCAAGCTATAACACCTCTATTAACATGAAACATACTGCAGAATTTGTATGTATTTAATATTTATCTCTGAAACAATCATCTCACATCAACTCTAATTTGCATATTTAGGGTGAGGTGAGTACACAAGCACCTTTACTGATTTCCACATTTTCATTTATACATATGAAATTTAACACAATTTTAGAAATTGTACAGTTTGGTTATTATACTTCTAAAAGACATTGTACTTCCTGAGTCAAAAGTGCTGTCTTATTAATTTTTTTATCCAAGAAGTTTAGCAATTTTTTTGGTCCAACTAGCCAAAGTTAATATTTGATGTTTTGTACATTCTGTTTCCATGCTGGTCAATTACTATTTAAATAGTTATTGCATTGTTCAATCTGCCTCCATGTCTCTTAATCACCCCTCCAACTGAAACTTGATAATCAATTCTCAGGATCAGTATTTTTATAATCTATGATTATTATATTAATATTTTAGTGGGTGTTTTCTTAACAAAAACCATATTGTATACTATCTAGTTGTGATTGTTTTGGGTTATTTTGAATTCACCCTACTGAACATTAAAATGATTTAGGCCCTTGGAAGAAAAATAAAACATCTAGTTATACAAACTCCCCATAAATATAATCTAAAAGGAAAATTGATATTTTCAAAAGCTGCATGTCTTAAATGTAGCTAAGAAATCACAGTCAATTGTGAGGTAACTTGTAAGAATGTTTTATTGTCAACAATGTATGGAATATTTTCAAATGCTTTCTTATTTCAAAATTAAAATGAATTCAACATTATCCTTATAGTTTTTCTCTTTCTTTCTTGGATTTCTTTGGAGTTAAAAAAAATGAGATTACAACATCTTGTAAAATCAGGAATTTTGCAAAACCTAAATTCTATTTAATTTATATTGAAGTTTCTGATGTAATATGATATTAAGTGAGGTGGAATTTGAGAATTATCATTATATTTGTTAGATTATGGTTTTAACTAACAAAATGACATGTCAAAATGAGAGAATGAGTAAAAGTTACAATATGAACATTAATGTACACACAAGTATTCGTTAGTTTTAGTGATCAAATTAGAAGCTATCTGATGGTGTCAATAAAGTTTTAGTAAATATTAAAATCTGTAAAATCTTCGATTTCAGATTTATAAAGAATGTAATACTCCATGCAGGTACAAATTATGTGCTGGTTATTAATCTAATGCAATCGGTGGAGTGGCTGCCTGAAAAAAAGTCACTTTTAAAAAAAGATAATATTGAAATACAGCAAAATTTGTGTCTTTCACAAGCCTTATGCATTCCACCTACAATAGTCTGTTTAGAGAAGCAATCAGAGATGGGTCTGGATACTGAATTTTTGGTGAAGGTTAGAACTTACTGTTGAATTAAAGCTGAGTTGCATGCAGGGGAAACTGAATTGCTATTATAAATTCTCAGAATCACTGGCCAAATTTAACAATGTTAACTATCTCAAGGAGGCAAGTATGATGTGATTAGGAAAGCCAAAATGAAAAAGAAACTTTAGAAGAGAAAATAAAAAGATCCAGGAAAATTCCACATACCTTAAAACATGAAAATGTTACTTGAAAAGGCAGAAGCACTTAATTTTTCAGATATTTTTCTTTTCTAACTAACTTTGTGTTCATATAGCTAGACTGTAATTATATTACATGAATGTTGATTGAAATAAAATAGTTGAAACTGATAAGAATACCATGCTTGTCTACAGAGGCAAGTTAAAAATTATTAAAGAAAAAACTGTAAATGAAGCAAATTAAAGTTTTGATCACAAGACCTGAGTAAATGCCATATTTACTAAATCATCAATTTATTCACTTATACTGTACTTGCTAAGTATTCACTTTGCATTTTGCCCTTATTAAATGTGAGCATTTGAAATTTTACTTAAACATAATAGCAGAAAAAAAGTTGTGTATCTTGCACTGAGAAGCTTTTATCTGTATTTCTAGTTCAGTATGTTTATGCACCATAAATAATGTCCTTAAGAGGTTACCTGTAGCACAAATGCATTTAAAGAACCCTCATTTTACTTTTATATCTAAATCATCCCAATAGTTTATACTGCTAAATTCAGGTTAATAAATTTCAAATTTAAGATGTTCATTTTTATCTTAAAATTTCTCATGTGCCCAGGGTAGGTAGTACTTTATGATTGTTTTCTGCTGCCACTCCAATTTGTTGTGCTTAGAAGAACACATGATTCATGAGTCTGATTGTGTCATAAAAATTGAAATCAGATACCTAGATCTTGGAAAGGTAGCAGGGAGGAGAGATTGGGGAGAGGTTGGTCAAAGGATACAAAATTATAGCTAGACAGGAAGAATGAAGGTTGGTGTTCTGCAGCAATTTAAGGTGAATATGTTTACCATAATTGACTGTATGTTTTCAAAAAGCTAGAAGAGAGGATCTTGAATGTTAACAATGTAACGAAATGATAAATGTTTGAGGTGATTGTTATGCTAATTAAACTGATTTGATCATTACACATTGTATGCATGTATGAAAATGTCACTCTGTGTCCCATAATTATGTTTAATGATTAAATGTCAACTAAAAATAAAAGGAAAAAAAAGACGAACTAAAAATAAACAAACTAATAGAAAAACCGAGATATGAAGGATCTTCAAGATAACTGGAGATTGAGAAGGGAATTAGATGAGCCCTCGTCTTTGCAGCTACTTTTTATTCTCAAGTCCTTTGCCAATCCACAGGGCAGGGCAGGGCTGCTAAGCAAACAGTCACAAATTAGAGTGTGACAACTGCAATATGAAGAGAAAAATTGACATAAGGCTGCTGGCCCAGCCAAGACTTGAGAATCCAAGTCCTTAGACAAAAGGGGAATGAAGGGAATGAGTCTAATATTCTGTCCACATTTTTTCCCTTAAGAGACTTGCTGATTAATACACTGTTCATGTATTGGAAGTGACTCAAATAAAGCAGTAAAAAGTCACTTGAGGCTAAAACCTAAAAAGAAATGTTAGACATTTAATGTTACTAGTGAAAAAAAAAATTGGAATTCAGGACTGCTAAGAAGGAGAGAGTAAAGACAAAACCGAGGTTTTTAACTGTGGCTGCACCCTGTGTGGCTATATTGTAAGAATTAAGTGCAAACTGCAGTTTGACTTTCCTCATATGTAAAAAGGTGATCTGTCCATATTTTATCTTCTTACCAAAATAAAATTAAATCCTCTCAGTAGAAAGCTAATATTGTTAGAAGATCTGTAATTTTTTATATAAAATTTCTAGTCTTCAGTAAAAACAACCACGCTTACCAAAAGACAGAAGAAAATGACTAAGAAACAAAATCAAGAAAAACAAAGGGAAAAGCTATAGGCAATTTATCTGCAGATAGATTTAAATCAATCAATATTTCAGCAAGGTTTCTAAATGCAAGATCACTATGTAAAGTCATGATCATTCCTTTAAATTAGAATAAAATATCAGAAAATAAAATTTGTAAAAGATGCTTTTATGAGAAACTCAAATATTGATGAAATGATAAACAATCTAGCAAAGGATGTACAAGAATACTACTCTAAAAACTGATGATTGCTAAGAAAAAAATTGATTAAAAAACTAAATGAGTAGAGAATATATGACATTTAGAAATGGTAATAGCTAACATAAGTATGTTAATACTTCCTAAATTATCTATATATTAAATGATATTCCAATTATAATCCCATTTATGATAGAAGTGTTACCAGGATTCTGTGTCTGCTACCAATATTCTCTGCAGGGCCCTTGTCTTCACCAAAGAAAATAATTTCACAGCGAGTCGAAAGTAACAAGCTTATTTAAAGTGAAAATAGCAGAATAGTACAAACTTCAGGGTGAAGTGCAGGTGAACACAAGAAAGTGTTGCACTGGAGGTCTTTGGTTTGAGATTGATGTGAGCTATAATATTGAAGGGGTGAAATATTCTATTAAAGGAGTAGATTTTTCTAAGAAATGGGTGGACAATTTCTGAAATTGGGGTGCCGCCCAATTTATTCCTATAAATGGTCAGGGTTGGAACTGCCATGGTGCTGGAGGGTGATAGTATGTTAATGAGTATATAATATAGGTAAAAGTGGGTCATGGTTATCTTAGGCTATCTTGGTTACTGATGTGCATGTTCTAGGGATCTTCTAAGCTAGTTCCTGTTCTGGTTGTCAGGTCCCAACCACAACATCCTGCGTAGGCTACTAAGGGGGTTGTCTGATAGAGATTTAATGGTTTAAGCTGTGGTAATTGTAATTTTTCTACTGCTAGGCTGCTTGAAAGTGTGGTTCTGCAATGGCTGCAGCAGATGTCAATGGTTGTAGATTTTTCCTTCAGCTCTGAAGTTCTCTAGTCTTACCTGTCTACCAGAAATAAGCTGACTATATAATTTTAAGGAATTATTAAGGATCAAAAATAATTCAAACAATTTTGAAGACATACTCTACAAAAATCACAATTTATTTTAAAGCTAAAATAAGTACAACAGTATGTTATTGGTGCTAGGATAGATGAATAATTAGTTGAAATAAAAACACATCACGTATACAGTCAGCTAATATATGACAAAATTACCACTGAAATACAATGGGGAAAGATAGTTTTTTAACAGATAATGTAAGATCAGTTGGGTATCTATACAAAAAAAAAATTGCTAATCTCTACACTTATTTCATACCATGTTCAAATTTAATTATAGATACATCATGGACATATATGTAAAGAATAAACAATACATTGTAATACTATAAGAAAAGGACAGTGGTGGGAAACTATGGATGGGAAGGGGAAGGAAGGTGGGATTAACGGTAGCAATATCTGTCGGGGGCGGGGAAACACCCCTTATCAACAAGGGTGCCTGAACGAAGCATATTTGTCTACCTAACCCTTAACTGTACCCCACAATATCAAAATAAAAAATATTGATATAAAATAAAAAAGAATAAACAATACAATTTAAAATATAATATTTTATGATTTGGTGGAGGCAAACCTTCTTATTTTGGAATCACAAGGGAGAAGGATTGATAAATTAGATTTTACAGGAAGTTAAAACTTCTGTTCATCAGAACATATTAAGAGAGAGAAAAGGTAGTGGGACACAGTGGCTCACTCCTATAATCCCAGTACTTTGGAAAGCCAAAGTGAGAGGATTGCTTGAGCCCAGGAGTATGAGAAAAGTCTAGGAAACATAGCAAGACCTCGTCTCTACAAAACTCAAAAAATTATCTGGGCATGATGGCATGAGCCTATAGTCCCAGCTACTTAGGAGGACGAAGCTGAAGGATCACCTGAGCCCAGAAGATCGACATTGTTTTGAGCTATGATCGTGCCTCTGCCCTTTAGCCTGGATGGCCAAGTGAGACTCCGACTAAAAGAAAAAAAATAAGAAAGTAAAATTGCAAGACACAGAGTAGATGCTGACAGTACGTGCTTCAAAAGTGAACTTGTATCTAAACATCTAATGGACTTTTTAAGACAAGAAAAGCATTTTAAAACATTATAATTTTTTTTAAATGGCAAGAAAACTGGACACTATGAAAGCAGACATCCAAAAGTCCCCTATCAAATGCAAATTATAACAGCGATGTGATATAACTAAGTACACATCAAAATGACTAAAAGTTTTTGAACAAAAAAACCAGTATTCAATATCGAGTATTTTCAAAGATGCAGTGCAATTACTAGTAAACAAGCAAATTTGTTCAGCATAATTTAAATACTGTGACAATATATAATAAACATGAGTACACTCATACCTTATCAACTGGCAATTTTACCCTTAAATATGCATACCTCAAAATTAATTATATAAGTTAGCACAAGTATATGGAAAAGAATATTCATGACAACAGTATTGTAATAATTTAAATTTGAAACAACCAAATATCTATTAACTACAGAATGGAATATGACATATTCATTCATTGGGCCATTATACATAAATAACAATTGAACTACTGCTACATGCAACAAGGACATAACATTGAAAAAATCTAGAAACAAAATTGTACATACTGGATATTTACGTAAAATTAAAATCCAAAACAAACATAGGTTGTGTATTTTGTAAAAATTTTATTTTATCAGCTAAAATTTATCAAGATATAAGTGATCTTTTCTGATATGTTTTTTCTTTGACATAAACTTGAGATAATGATGCCTATCTTATTAATCCCTCATACCATTTTCACTAAATGTAAATGATATGGTGTGTAGACTAACTAACAGTGGGTGACATATAGTAAATGCCAGTGAAAGTTCCTTCCTGACATTTCTTTCACCTGAATCTATCCAGAATTTGTTTTCCCAGGTATTCTGTATTTCAGAATAGAAACCTGTATTTTACCTGAGTCTTAATGTAGAAAGGTGCCTGAGCAAAGTGTCAGAGAGGCTAATGCTATTGAATGAAGGTTTTTAATACATTTCCCCCAGAAATGAGAGGCACAACATGCCACCCAAGACCACACAAAGTCTGTCAAATGCATTGTCAAGAAGCCGACAGACAAATGACTGGGACTTTGTCTTTGCGGCTATGATGGAAGCATTCCCTATTGCATACTGGGCAGAAATAGGCAGGTCAAGGTAATGGTTGGGAAATTGTTATATGGTATGACTTTCTTGTGCCCATCTTGTACGGAAAGTGTAAATAAGTGTAGTCTTTAGTCGAGTCCTGTGACTCAGCAATCTTATGAAGAGGTTGACAATAATGTATGTCAAATGGCTAATTCAGAATTTAAAAATATGGTTAATACAAAATTTGGAGAATTTTTTTTTTTTTTTTTTACTGAATCCCCTTTTTACTCTCGTACTAAGCATATTAAAAAGTAACTAATAATAAAATATGTGGTTTCACTAAAATCAAATGTTAAGTAATATCCTCAAATTTGGGAAAGCCTAATTTTGGCAGTAGCTTCCAAATTGGGAAGAACCCAGGAGGTCGAGACTATGGTGAACATCGATTGTGCCACTGCACTCCAGCCTGAGTAAAAGACTGAGACTTTAACTCAAAAACAAAATATATTCCTCATAATCATGTATTTCCCTTCTCACCAGTTTACACAGGACAAAAATAAAGATTTTATCTTGATGTTTCATGGTTAGGTTGATAATTTGTATTCTTAAAAACATGATACTAAATGTATTATATCAGCAAGAGACATAGCTTATATTTCATTATGGCTTTATTAACTTTGAATTCCACTGCTGACAGAGCAAATACACTTTCTGTGCCTTAGAATTTTTGCTGCCTACTGGGAATTGGGATTCTAGTTTGAACTGAATTGAACTGCAGTGTCCTATTGAGCAACTAAGAAAGCAGAGACGAATAATAGGGAATCTAGACTCCTGAAATATTGAAAACATTGATCATATTTGAAAATAAAAAATCTATAAAAATATAGTTTGCTAAAGTTTCACGACTAAAAAAAAATTTCTGTAAAATCCAAGATGTAAAAAATACTTTTATTTTCAATACTTAAATTAGGATTTTTTTTTCTTTTTGGAGCCCGCAACAAAACAAATGTAGATATTAAGTATTTCCTTAGCAATGTATCACCATCTCTGAAAAGTTAGCAGAACAATTTAACAGACACTTTGTCATGTCAATAAGGACACACCGAATTATAAATCACAGGTGGGAAGGACCCCAGAATAGCTGTCACACGAGAAAATACATGCACTACTTTATGGTGAATATCAAGTCTCTGCTTCATTGCTTTTCTCAAAGTAAATAATCATGTGTAAGAATACAGTATAGAATTGTAGTCCCAGCATTCTGCAGCAGCTTTATTATGTGCCCCATACCTTACGTTTAAACGTTTCAATTCATGCGAAACTCACTACCACTTATGCATAAAAATCAGTGTTAAAAATTACTTCTATTAAATTAAATTTGATTCATGAAATGTCAGCATGAAGTACGTGTCATTTGGTAAGAAAAATACATGCACTACTTTATGATGACTATCAAGTCTTTTCTGCATTGGTTTTCTCAAAGTAAATAATCATGTGTAAGAACACAGTATAGAAGGAATTCTAGAATAACACAGATTTTTTTTCTCATTACAAATAAAATCTGTGAACTGAAAGCAACTATCAATAATAGATGTAACCATCTGTCATTCACTTTCATATGCTAAATATAGATAGAAAAAGAATTGTGATCACATGGCTATCTGGTGAAGTTTTGGTTATAGCCAAAACACTATTATTATGATTAAATACAATTCCATGAAATCATTATATGAGATAGAGATTTGCAATACTATACAATCTGAAGGATAATTAATGAGGACTCAGATTTTTGCACAAACAAGTTATCTTCATGATTATTTTGTAGAATACTCTGATTCCCTACTCCAAGCATCCATTTTTCTAGAAATCTGTGACTTAGACAATTTGTTTGTCTTTCCCAATGACATATGTTATATTCTAACCAAGTCTGGCATTGGAGCTCAACTGACCTCCTTATTGTCACCAATACTAATGTGATGTTAAAGAGTTACTTATCTGTTCTAATTAGCTATGAAAAGAATAAGATTCAATTTCCTAGGGATAGTAATTATTACCACAAACTTAGTTAATGCATATAAAACACTTTAAAAATGGTAAAATGCCACCCAGATGCTATCGGATATTATATTATAAATAATATTGTAAAATTGCTGTCATAAAAACAGGTGGTATTTATGCTTTGATAAGTAGTTACCTGGCTAGTATTTATCTTTTTATTATAAATAAAACATTTTTAGAATGTTACATGAGCTGAAGAAGTGGAAGTTTGCATCACCATAATTAAACTGA
Organism: Tarsius wallacei; assembly: GCA_963574415.1. NCBI lineage: Eukaryota > Metazoa > Chordata > Mammalia > Primates > Tarsiidae > Tarsius > Tarsius wallacei. The sequence goes on from CAUYQG010262104.1 coordinate 11,434, forward strand.
GATGTAAAAAAAAATTAGTAATTCAAATCAGTGCAGTAAATTGCCAAATTAATATTTTTAAACTGATTTTTAGAATACCAGCTATGACACATGAAAAGGAAATCAGTCATCCACTCTTGTTCTTTAGGGAATTTCTAAAGTACAATGTATTTCAGTTCTTACTCTTTATGAAGAGAAGAGCAAGAATTTAAGAAAAAGAAAACCTCAGCTCACTTTCTTTAACTGAACATATCAGAACTTCAATCTTTATTTTAATATTTTATAATCTTAAACCTTATAAAACTTTAACTTTCCAGATAAAAGTTTAATACAGAAACTGGCTTCTGAAGAAGAATTTTATGGAAAAATTTCTTAAGAAGGAGGAAGGTACCAGAAATATGTTAATATTTTATATAAAACAAGTCAGTTTCATTCAAAAGATGTCCTTTTGATGACATATAGAGTATCAAAAAGAAATGTTAAACTTTGGGAGGATTCTATTATTAATATGAAAATGATAAAATTAGAAATTGCTATTTTTTATAGTTTCATCTGTTTAATTTAAATAATCACTGAAAAGTAGTACTATTTTAAACAGTAAATCAAAGCAGTAAATTGATTTTCCTAATTCTATAGTTCACATTCTTAAAAATATTTTAATTTTTATAACATATATTATCTACTAGTCTAATTTTTTTCTCCCAGTTTAATGTTTTACAATTTTAGATGTGTCCAGGTTAATTTATATTTTTGCTAGTATTAGTGTTCTGTCATAAAAACTAACAGTTAGCTATTTTTGTTTTGCTTTGTTTTGAGGTAATTAAAAACAAATATGAACAGTACTAAATTTGAATTTTTCTATCTCTGTGTTCTTGGAACAACATCATTTATCTTGGTCTCATTTTCTTCATATGTGAAAGGGTAGCAAAAATGCCCTTTTTAAAAAAATTTAAGTTTATTATAAAGTTAAAATAGGATAATATAAATATAAAAATGTATCATAAATCATAAAATCCGTGCAGTTAGACTATTATAAGTTTGCAGACCATAGCCTATATCAGTATGTGATAAATTATAAATGCTTGTTTTATGGTTATAATAATTATACCCTTCACTGGGTGGTGGGAGCACAAGTGAAATAGCTACAACTCATTTGTGTGCTGATTTAGAGGCATTTTAATATTGTTGTTAGTCATTCAGACCAAGGTCAGGTCAAACATGCTAGAAGAACTCTGAAATCTCATAAATTGTTGCCTAAGTATTTTTAGATGTTGCTATACAATTTTCAAAAGAAAAAAACACAGTTTGATCAATAATTATATTTCTTCAACGTAGATTTTTTAAAAAACAGAAACAAAATAATTAAGTTTGATTTAGAGAGGATAATTGTTATTTTCACTTTATGATGATTACGCATCTAGAATTTCCTGGCCTCAATTGTTCATATCTATAAAATGAGTTTTGATAGTCCCTTCTAGAAAAAAAAAGTTATAGAAAATATAAAATTGAATAATGAAAAAGAAAGAATTTCTAAAGTATAAATTGATATTTACATATTTATTACTGGCCGGGCACGGGGTGGCTCAAGCCTGCAATCCCAGCACTTTGTGAGGCCCAGGTGAGAGGATTGCCTGGACCAGGGAATCGAGACCAGCCTGGGCAACTTGTTGAGATCTGGTCTCTACAATAAATCAAAAAATTAGCTGTGCTTGGTGGTGTATGCCTGCAGTTCTAGCTACTTGGAAAGCTGAGGCAGAAGGATTGCCTCAGGCCAGGAGGTCGAGGCTGCAGTGGCCAAGAGTGTGTCCAGCCTGGGTGACAGAGTAAAGTACTGCATTCAATTAAACATGGCCGGCTGGGCTCGGTGGCTCAGCCTGTAATTCCAGCACTTTGGAAGGCCGAGGTGAGTGGATTGCCTGAGCCCGTGGGTTCGAGACCAGCACGGGCAACTTGGTGAGACCTCATCTCCGCCTCTCAAAGTGCTGGGATTACAGGCTGAGCCTCCGAGCCCGGCCGTCTCCACAATTAAAAAAAAAAAAAAAAGCTGGGTGTGGTAGCGCTCACCTGTAGTTCTGGCTACTTGGAAGACTGAGACAGAAGGATCACAAGAGCCTAGCAGGTGCATGCTGGGGTGACTGTGAGTGTACCACTGCACTCCAGCCTGGGCTACAGAGTGAGACTTCAACTCAAAAAATAAAAATAAAAACTAAGAAATAAAACATGCCAACTGTCACAAATGAATTTCTCTTTAAGAGAAAGTATACTTGTAGCAATGAGGTAGACCAACTTCCAACAAATATGATAAAATGATTTACCTGCTTAACAGTACACCTGGATTCCTTTTGTAAATCACCATTTATAGGTTTCAAATATTTTTTTCTGACTGCCTTGCCAGACAAAGTTGATGTATCTACCTATAGTAATTGAGTGATGTCTCTACTTACCAAAGAATATGAATCAAACCAATCTGTCCTTGGTTATTAAACTATAGTTAAAGATAAATGTAGAAATAATCACAAATTTATAATGGATCTTAACTTGTACTCTAAAATATACACATAATTGTGCACAGACTTGTGCATTTTGACAGATAATCACACTGAATCATGTTTAGGGTTGTCAAAGTGACCATTTCTTGCCAATCAGTCCTATTGAAAATCAAGGAAGAATGGATTTAAGGCAAAGTTCCCAAAAATGTAATTCTTGCAACATAATCATGTTTATTTTTTTTAAAGATTTTTCCCTGAATTAGCATGCTAAATTATGGAGATTACTCCATAATCCATGCCAGTGACAGAGAGTTAAAGACCCTCCAACTCCTTTCCCCCCAAAATAATAAAAACTTGTTTGAAAAGATCTCATCAATGATCTTCAGCAGTTCTTTTTTGATCTAAGGAAACTAAGGTTCAGAGGTACTAAGTTTCAGGGCTGGGTGCAAGATTTTAGAGCTGACCCCTGAAAGCACCAAGATTGAACTTCCCCCTTTATAAGAGGTGCTTTTCTATGCTGTCTTTCAATGAAGATCTGCTTTTGCCTTGAACTTTGGAGCAGCCAAAGAACAAGTAGTATGATGTAGTTTCAAACATTCACGGAAGGCAGAAAGTTACACCTTTAAGTTAGAAATTTAATTATGTTTCTATATAAGTTTTCAATTCAAGGTTTAGTTGTAATTTTAAGGCAGTATGTCCAAAATTTGCTTTTCTAAATTGCAATCACTAAATGTGACAATAAGGACACTGGTTAGAGGTGAGAAAAAATATGTTTTCAATGAGATGAGAGTTTTAGCTTAAGGAATGGATTCCCTATATTATTATTGCTGAATAAGTTTATTAAAAGGAGTCAATGCAAATTGTGTTTGATACTATGAAAGGATGCTCTAATGCCAACGATCCCCTCTCCCTAAAAAAAAATGCCTTAAAATTTTGGATGAGAGACAAAGAAGAGAATCCAGAATGACAGCTTCAGTGCTTAGTGTGGTAGGGTGAAGAAATGTGGGCTGTGAAGCCAGTCAAACCTGGATGCATATCTAGAATTTGAAGCTTTATGCCTGTGGGATCTTAGCATGTGATTTATCTTCTCTGAGTGGCGTGTTCTTCATTTGTAAAATGAGAAAAATTACCATTATTTACTGGAAGATTTGTGATGATTAAAAGCAGTGATTAACATAAAACACCATCCCAAATTCTACCCCTGTAGTCCTCCTAACTATATTTTGCATCTTATTCTTTGTGACATTTTCTCTTACACTCAAGCACTTAGTGACAAACAAAAGAAATATTTTTAATCCTTTGTCTGTCTTTTCTCTGAATGTAACCTCTGCTTCCAATGTTCTATGTTGCTGATTTCTTTGCCAACTTGAATTTCTTTCCATAGACAACCTGGCCTCTACCCAAAGAAGATGCAGCATTATGTCCCCTTTACATTTTAGAGAGAGATAGTAGACAAAATAAATTGCAAAACAACCAATTAATTTAAAAACATTTAAAAAGTTAGTTGAAAATTTGACTGAACTAAGGAGACATTTAAGTTTTCAGGCACTGGGATTAAAAGTTTTTGAAAAAACAGATAGAAGAAAGTCTCTTTGTCGATGTGGACACTGGTCAGAGGCTCTTACCATTTTGAAAGAGTGGAGGTGGGGTAGCATTTCTGCACTTGAAAGATCCTAATGTAAAATATTTGCTTTTGCCAAATAAGGACATGTGTGCCATGGGAAAGTCTTCTAATGAAAAAAATTAATTAAACTAGGTATACATTTGTAAGAATACATCCATCAAGATTTCAACACTTGACCATATACTGTATTCAATCAACTTTAGAAGTTCAAAGGGGATGTTGTGTATGCGTTTTGTTTTCCTTTATTTTATTGTTTGTTTGTTTATTTACTTATTTTGAGTAGGAGTCTCACTCCTAGCCCAGGCTGGAGTATAGTGGCATGCTCATGGCCACCCCAGCATCGACCTGCAGGGCTCAGGCGATCCTTCCACCTCAGCCTTCCAAGTAGCCAGAATTACAGGTGCGTGCTACCACACCCAGCTAATTTTTTGATTTATTGTAGAGATGAGATCTTGCCAAGTTGCCCAGGCTGGTCTCGGACCCATGGGCTCAGGCAATTCCCTCACCTCAGCCTCCCAAAGTGCTGGGATTACAGACTTGAGCCACTGTACCCAGCCATGTGTATGTTTTAATGGTATTCAAATTGTAACATGTATTCAATCACTTTTCCCTCCACATTATTGCTTGTAATATTGGTATGAGACATTCATGTTTGTTGCTTCTACTTCTAGCAATTTATCTGATCAATGGTAATTATTCCATAGATGTGGAATGGAAGAATAGCTGTTTATTTCTAGAACACAATAGGAGTAATATTTTAGAGTTTATTTGCTAAATAATTATGAGGATACTTGTAATTAAAACATTACACAACAAATAAAATATTTAAAAATCAAGATAAAAGCATATCCGGATTTATTTTGCTCAATTTATTTAATTTGTTATAGATTATTTTTTCTGATTGCAATGTGTTTGATTTAATGAATTTAAAAAGCAATTCAATTTTTTTCTGGGAAAGAACTCATAACCTTGTAAATGATGGACATATAAATCAAGGCCACATTCATTGAGTTGTGTGATGATGCTGGTGTAATAGTTCAAATAGCAATCTGTGTTATGTATATACAATGATCTTCAAAATGACTTCCAATATGAATTACTGTACATAACACCCATGACAGTTGTGTTGCTATTTCCTTTTTAGAACTAGATAACTTGATCATAGAAGGTTAAACAACTTTCCCAAGGTTACTCTGTGAGTTATAAGCAAAACTAGAATCTAGAAATAGAAAACCAGGAGTCCAGTTCAGTTCTACAAGTCCTGGTATGCTGACTATTAAAAAAACAAACAGATTGGTTATGTTGTCTAAATGCTGTAACATTTCTTTTAAATACTGGAAATACATTTTCGAGTCTTATTTTAACTATAATTTCTGATTAGATAGTTATGCAAAAAATGTGTAATATTTTAAAACAATGCCACCAAGTTCATTTAAATTAGTGTACAGAAAGAAATGTCATCTTTTTCAATCCAAAGACCACATATTTATACATTAGGAAATGTGAACATTGTCAAAAATCAAAATAATGTATCTCACACCTATGCATGTGTCTTGATATCAGTTATTTTAAAAGAAAATTCAGTAAACTGATAAGAAAAAACATAAAAATTTCAATGTACATTTTATGTTACCTCTTGCATTTATTTAATTTAAATAATTTGATTCAACCATCGTATTCAGTGATTGCTAATTTACTATTTCTATTATACATATATGATAGTACTATTCTATGTATATTGACTAAGAAGACTCTCTGTGAGATTTCATATGAGCAGAAACATAAATTTAATAAGGGGATAAACATGCGAATTACTGAGAAAGTAGGTTTTTAGGAGAAAGTAGAGCAAGTGAAATACCTAAAGGCAAGTTCAAATGTAGTGTGTTCTAAAAATATAAACAGACTCCTAACAGCCAGTATGGGCTGGACCATGAGAAAAATAGTAAGAAAGAGATGAGAGGAGAAGAAGAGAGTTAGGTTACACAGGCCCTCTGGATTATATCAAGGAGCTGAGATTTAATTGTGAGTGTTATGGAAAACTACTGGAAAGTGTTGAGAAGAGGTGGATAGAACTTTGCTTTGTATGTGATTGCTACTGCTGTGAAACAAGAATGCTTGTGAGCATGAGTGAGAACTGTAATATAGATACTAGTAAGAGGAATTGCAGAAGTACTGATAAATGCTGAGATTCTTGAAATACAGGTGTGTGTTGTTTAGTGATGAGGATATAAAATGCTTCATTAATCAATTTCCTTGTTGTCTGTACCTCATAGATTGCACTCACACAAACCCAGATTGTAGAGCCTACTATGCATGTTGGTTACATGGTATAACCTAGTGCTCTTGGGCTACACACTTGTTCAGCATATTGCTATATTGAATATAGAGCCAATTGTAACAGAATTTGTGTATCTATACATATCTGAACATAGAAAAGTTACAGTCAAGTTAAAATATGAAAGATAAAAAATGGTTCACTTATATAGGGCATCACCATGAATGGACTTTACAGGGACGGAAGCTGTTTTATGTAGTGAGTGGCTAGTGAATGTGAAGGTCTAGAACATTACTGTACCTTGCTATAGATTTTATAAACACTGTACACTTAGGCTGAAATAAATTTATTTTAAATATTTTTTTGTTTAATGATAAATTTATCTCTATTTACTGTAACTTTTTTACTTTATTGCCTTTTTATTTTTTAACCTTTTAACTCTTTTGTGATAACACAGCTTAAAACACAAATTGTATAACTGTAAAAAAACATTTTCTTTCTTTATATACTCATTCTATAAGGCGTCTCTATTTTAAAAATTGTTTTTTCTTACTTTTTAAATATGTTTGTTAAAAGCCAAGACACAGACACACATTAGCCTAGATCAATATCACTGTCTTATATTTCCACATTTTGTCTCACAGGAAGGTCTTCAGGGCACTAACATGCATGGAGCTGTCATCTACCATAACAATGCCTTCTTTTGAAGTACTCTTCAAGGACGTACCTGAGGTTGTTTCACAGTTAACAATTTTTAAAATAAGTACTAAGAATACACTCTAAAATAACAATAGAATATATAAACCAATAGCATAGTCACTTATTAATATTATTAAGTATTATGTACTGTCTATAATTGTGTATGCTACATTTTTTAACACTGGCAGTGTAGGAGGTTTGTTCACAAAAATCATGTAAATAATGCATTGTGCTGTGGATTTAGGATGGTTACAGTATCACTAGGCAAAGGGAATTTTTCAGTTTCATTATAACTTTATTGTATCCTACAAGTGGTTTTCATTGGCTAAAATGTTATATGATTGTGTTTTTGAAATGCAGCCAGAATGTTCTAGGAAGATCCAGTAGACATACTCTTTCCTATTTTTTCCAGCTAATTACAACAAATAACCCAGCTATAAACACACACACACACACACACACACACACACACACACACACACACAAATTAAATAAATAAATAAATAAATAAAAAACTAGTTGGCACCTGGAGACCTAACAATGGCACAATGGTGGGTTCTCTGGGCTTTCATTCTTATGTTAAAGATTGAATTATGGAGAAATGCCAAAAGGAAATAATAAAAGTCACAGGAAAAGACTCGCTTTCTATACAAAACCCAGAAATGGATAGTCTTCCAAGGCAGAAAACCTTTGGACTGTAAACAATCATCAGCCAAATATAACAGAAAACAACTGCAGTCCCTCCTTAAATCCTGCCAGCAAATTGAGCCTAGACATCCATCTGAGCTAGGTCCTGTCAGAGAAGACCAAGTAGGAAGCCTGGTATTCCATCCCCATGTGGCAATAACAAGGCCCCTAAAGAAACCTACCATGACTCAGTAGTGAAGACCATGTGGGGAACCTGAATTTCCAGCCCTTGGAAGGGTAACAAAGTATCTCTTCCTCTTCCCACTAGGGTGATGTAAGGACAATGCTAGCGACAGTTTTAATAAGGCCACTCCCACACCATGTCAGTGGAAGCCAGCTAGGAAGCAGGTATACCGTGCCCCTACCTCTTCCAAACACAATGATACTGACCCATTAGTAACCTAATAGGATGCCTGAACTATCACTTCACTCCTACCTAGTAGTAACAAAGAAAAACCACTTCCTTCCTGCTCCCCACCTTATCAAAAGAGAATGACCTAAAGCCTGGTCTGGAAAGAACAAGTTGGTGTCCCCTTCATCTTAAGAGCAAGTTGTGTGCAAAACATATAATTTAAATTAAATTAATCATATTATAATAGAAAATCTATGATGCCCAGGTTACAATTGGCAGTTAATCATTTTATTGATAATTAGGAGGATTTCAAATTGAATAAGAAAAGATAATCATCATATAGAATCACTGAAAATGACACAAGAGTTAGAATTACCTCAAAGATTTTTAACATGTATTATGCAATAGAAACAGGCTTAATACATCAGGAAAAAAAATCATTTTGAATGTATAGGCAACCAACATAGGAGCACCTAGAATTATAAAACAATGGCTACTTAACCTAAGAGCGAACATGGACAGGCATATAATAATAGTGGAGGACTTCAACACCCCCACCAACAGCTTTAGACAGAACGTTGAGGCAGAAAACTAGCATAGAAATCTGAGACTTAAATTTGACCAATTAGATCTAACAGACATTTACAGAACACTCCACCCCACAACCACAGAATATACATTCTTGTAATCTTCACATAGAACATGCCCTAAATTGACTACATAGTCATAAATCAAGCCAAAAAATAAATTCCAAAAAATCAAATTCCAAAAAATCAAATTCTATATCAAGCATCTTCTTGGACCACAGTGGAATATAAAACAAATATCAACACCAAAAGGAACCTTGAAATACACACAAATGCATGGAAATTAAACAACATGCTCCTGAATTATTTATGGTTAAACACTGAAATCAAGAAAGAAAGAAAAAGATCCCTAGAAACAAATGAAAATAAGGACACAACATATCAAAACCTCTGGGATTCCATTAAATCCATACTGAGAGTGAAGTTTATAATATTACACACCCACATTAAGAAAATAGAGGGATCTCGTGCAAACAGTATAATGTTGCACTTAAGGAAACCAGAAAAACAAGAACAGCAAAACCAAAAGTTAGAAGAAGAAATTAAATATCCAAAGTCAGAACAGACTTAACTGAAATTTACACCAAAAAATACAAGATATATAAAAAACATACAAATATCATTGGGTCAAAAAGCTGGTTCTTTGAAAGGATGAACAATGTTGATAGACCCCCCAGTCAGATTAAAAAGATAGAGAGAGAGAAAGACAGAGAGAGCCTGAATAAATACAATCAGAAGTGAAAAAGTCAACATTACAACCAATCCTGAAGATATACATCAGAGATTATTATAAACATCTGTATGCATGTAAACTCACATATAGGAGAGTATTTTTCTATAGATAGGTAATGCACATATGCCTGCAATCATATATACATATTTATAATAATGTAATATTCAAAACATCATGTTTTAGATACTATTATAACACCCCTTTTACATGTAAGTAAACTGAAGTCTATTTTAGATTGCATAAAGTCATACAAATTACCAAGTAAAAGGTACACAAAAAAGAAACATGAAAATTATAACCCCCCAAAACACAATAATGAAATAAATTTCAATTGATTGACTCACTGACAGAAAGAAGATCCCGACTCAACAAAATTTTTACACCAGAATTGCAATATTAAGGTTGAATTCTCAACTGAAACAATAAAAGCCAAGAAAGAGTCTATGGAATTATATTTTCAAACTGCTTGTAAAATGAAAAAATAAAGAAATCTAGCAGCATATACAGTGTCAATATATTTCAATGAAGATGATAAATACATCAATTTTCAGACAAAAACTGAGGGACTCTGTCATGAACTGACAACTCCCCATCCAAATTTACCAAGAATGTATGAAGAATGAAGATCATTCTAAAAAGAAGTCCTGTGATGAAAAATGTAATTGTGAGAAAATAAGATGATAAGAATCTGACTAAACAAAACTGACATTACAACAATAACAGCAATGGTTCATATGCAGGGGTAAAGTAACCAAGAAATAAATCTCAACGAACTAGAATAGAATATAAATCAGCAGAAAGTGACTAGAATGAGAGTTCTAAGATTCATGTATTGGTTGGGAAGAGGATTGTTATCTTGATTAACTTAGTAATTTGTTAACATAATCATACACATTATATTTTTGGGGTAGCACTAAAAAATAAAATTGTGCATCTAGCTTTGAAAACTGACACAGAGGGGGAAAAAAAGACTGTGGCACTAAAACCAAACCCATAGTACTCAAGACAGAGAAACAAAAAGAAAACAGTAAACCGTGGGACAAGTAAACGTTTCGGAGTTTAGTGAGAGAAACCAAAGCAAATTCAAACAAGAGAATTTTTGTTCTGGTTCAAAATAACCCACTAGAAGCAGCTAGTGGGCGCTGCTCTCACAGAGTGAGACTGAGACATTGAACAAACACTAGCACTTTGGTGGATTATCTGTAAGAGAGTATGCTGAAGTTCACCACATAAGCATTGAGAACCATGGAGAGTGGAAGAGTGAGACCAGGCAGCCTGCAGAGTCAACTTCAGTGTGGAGTCACTACACGAATCCAAGTATGAGAAAGGGGTAAGAGAACCTCTGAGATTTCACATCTCCGCCATGGACCTTTGCAATCCTAGTCAGGGGAGAGCCTTCTTGACACCGCACTCCACCCCCGGAGTCTTCAATCCAAGTGCATGGAGTTGCCTGAAGTCTGAACAGAGGTAACGCTCAAGCCCACATGGAATCCAGCAGGTTCTTGTCCTCTGAGCAGTCTGGTGATGGGTGCCACTGCTCTGACAAGAAGGGATGGGGGGCACTTCCTGCACCCCAGGATAGATACGGCATCTGTGTTAGGGATAAACCTGGCAGTCATCATGTTAAGGAGTAGCCCCTATGTCTGCTGCTCCTCAACAAATGAAACTGCTTGCTTTGGAGACAGGCTACACCACACCTGCTCTGCCCCTGATGTAGCACTGTGACTGTGGCTCAACCTCCTCTGTCCGTGCTGCTCATGGGCCAGAGAGGAAAGAGGGAGATGGGGTGCTAGGACGTACACCCGGCCTCCATGGCTCCCCACCAGTCGGGGCTTTCCTATTTCCAAAGCATTGTCCTAGTGTGGCATAGCCACCCACTTTTGCCTCAACACTGCACCTGCAGGTTAGTGTTGCTTAAAAGGCCCAGCTCCCAGAGGTCACTGTTGGACCATTCCCAGTGACTGTCACCATTTAGTCTACTCTGATGCCCATAAGTCAGGGAAAAAAGTGAAGAATTGAGGTGCTTCCATGTGCCCTCTGCACAGATGTTATGCCTGTGTGGCTACTTGCCAGGCGGAGCTTTGCGGCTACCACAACAGGCTGGCCTGCCGCCACTGGAAGACTGTGACTGTGGTTCAGTATTCCTCTGAGGTCCCAAACCCTAGAGGTCCTGTTAGGCCCTTCCAAGTAACTTAACATTGCCACTCTGCCCCTGCTGCCTGTGGGTTACAGAGAGAACCGGGAGGCAGGAAATTAAATGAAGCCAATTGATAATACAAAAACATATACCACAGTTGTGCCCACAAGGGAAGATACAAGAAAATTTTGAGACGCTCCAACCCAATGATAGGAAAAAAAAAAATCCTTAACGACGCTCGAGAGAAAGTGAAAATGCAATAAAAAAGAAAATGACTCAAGAATGGAAAGAGCTAGTTTGCACTCCTCAACAACGTAGATGTGTTCCCTTGAACAATAATCACATGAACACAAGGGAAAGATTGTCAGTTGCTGAGCACCGTTAATAGAGGAGGTGAGGAAGGAGGGTGGAGTGCATGTGACAACACAAAGCTACCAGGTCCACTACCAGGGGAAGGAAGTCCTATTGGAAACTCAAAACTTCACCTGCATGCAGCCCATCTATGTAACGTATCCCACAAATCTATAATAAAATAAAGAATTGAAAGAGGACACTGCCTTTCTGAGAAAGGACTAAACTGAACTTCTGGAATAGAAAAATTTACTTCAGGAATTGCAAAATGCAGTTTCAAGCCTTAACAACAGACTAGACCAAGCATAAGAAAAAGTTTTGGAACTTGAAGACCAATCCTTCAAATCAACCCTTCAGACAACAAGTTTAAACAAAGAAATGTGAGAATTTTAAACAGACCAAACCTGTGATTGATTGCCTTTCCTGAGAGAGAAGACAATAAAAGCAATCTGGAGAAAGTATTTCAGGATATAATGCAAGAAAAATTTCCCAATCTTGCTAGAGAGGTCAACATGTAGACACAAGAAACCAAGAGAACTCCTGCAAGTTACACAGATGAACATCCTAAAAACATATAGTTGTTAGACTATTCACAATCATTGAGAAAGAAAAAAGTCTTAAAGGCAGCTAGAAAGAAAGGACATATCACCTGCTACAGAAATGCATCAGGCAAGCAGCAGACCACTCAGCAGAAACCTTACAAACCAAGAAAAAATGGAGGGTCCTCACATTCTTAAAATAAATCATCAACCAATAATTTCTTGCCCCACTGAGGTAAGTTTAATAACTGAAGAAGAAATAAACTCTTTCCCAGACAAGAAATCACTAGGAAAATTAGTTACCAGCAGACTGGCCCTTTAAAAGATGCTTAATGTAATTCTAAACATGGAAAAGAAAAAGTGGTACTTCCTGACACAAAATCAAAAGTAAGTACATAATCCACAGACCCTATAAAGCAGTCACAAAACCAACACTACAACACTATTAGCTAAGAACACTATGCCAACACACACAAACACACACACATACATACAAACATCAATGACCTAAATGCCCCATTTAAAAGATGGGGCAAATTGACTTAAAAAAATGAAATAAAACAAGATTAATCCCTTTTCTGTCTTCAGGAACCCATATTACTTCTAGCAACACCCATAAACTCAAGATAAAGTAAAGAATAAGATAAACCAAACAAATGGAAAACAAAAATGGGCAAGGTTTACTATTCTGGTATCAGATAAGACTTCATACCGACAACATAAAAAAGGACAATGAAGGGAATTACAAAATGAAAAAGAATTTACTTTAAGAAGAAGCTGTTACTATTGTATGAATAGATCCAATATTGATTGGAAAACCCAGATTTATAGACATTTACTGCTATACCTAGGATAAAACTTAGTCATCCACACAGTAAGTATTGAGGGATTTCAACATCCCACTCACAGCTTTGGACAGATCATTAAGGCAGAAAATTGAGAAGAAAATCTTGACCTTAAATTCAAAACTTGACCAATTGGAACTAATAGATATCTACAGAACACTTCACCCAACAACCATATGATAACATTCTTTCATCTGCACATGAAACATATCCTAAGCTTGGTCATAAAGTAAGTCTTAATCAATTCCAAAAAAAAAGTAGAAATCATATCAGGCATGTCTTCTGACCACAGCAGAACACAAATAGAAATTAATGTCATCAGGAATCTTCAAAATCACACAAATATAGGAAAACTTGTTCCTGAATGACTTTTGGATAAACAACAAAACCAAGACAGTAATACAAAAATAATTCTTTGAAATAAATGAAAATAGAGACACAACAAACTAAAACCTCAAAGAGGATACAAAATCAGGTGCTAAGAGAAAAGTTTATGGCACTAAGGTCTACATGAAAAAGCTATAAATATTTCAAATAAACTACCTTATATTGCACCCTCGGGAACTAGAAAAACAAGAACAAACTAAACTTAAAACTAGCAGAAGAAAAGAAATAATCAAATTTAGAAGAGCTCTAAATGAAATTAAAACCAAACAAGCAAGCAAAAATCATATGAAAGGTCAACACAATGAAAATTTGGTTCTTTGGAAAAATAAACTAGGTTGCTAGACTGCTGGCCAGATTAACACAACAAAGAAAGAAAATATAAATAAGGACAAGCAAAAAAAGAAATAGGCGATATTACAATGGATCCCACAGAAATACAAAAGATTCTCAGAAACTATTGTGAGCACCTTCATGTGTGTAAACTAGAACATTTAGAGGAAATGGATAAATTCCTGGAAACACATAGCCTCTCAAGATTGAAATAGGAAAAAATTGAGTCCCTAACAGACGAATAACAAGTAATAAAATTGAATCAGTAATTAAAAACCTACCAAACAAAAAGCCCTGGACTAGACAGATTCACAGCTAAATTCTTCCAAATGTACAAGGGAGAGTTGCTACTATTCCCACTGAAATTACTCCAAACAATTGAGAAGGAGGGATTCCCATGCTCATGAAGTGGAAGAATCAATGATGTTAAAATGTCTGTACTGACTGAAGTAATCTACAGACTTAACAATGCATAATATTATAAGTAGGGTCCAGTTTCACTCTTCTGCATGTGGTTAGCCAGTCGTCCTAGCACTATGGAATAGGGTGTCCTTTTCCTATTGTTTATTTTTGTCTAAGCCCAGTTGGTTGTAGGTGAGTGGCTTTATTTCTGGGTTCCCTACTGTTCCATTAGTCTATGTGTCTATTTTGTATCAGTGCCATGTTTTTTTGTTACTGTAGCCTTGTAGTAAAATTAAAAGTTAGGTAATGGAATGCCTCCAGCTTTGTTATTTGTAATTAAAATTGCTTTGACTGTTCAGGCTCATTTTTGGTTTCATAAAAATTTAAGAATTGTTTTTCAAATTCTGTGAAAAATGACACTGGCAGTAGTCTATAAAAAAAATGACCCTGGTAATATTGTGTTGAATCTGTAGAATGCTTTGGGCAGTATGGACATTTTAGCAATATTGATTCTTCCAATTCATGAGAATGAAATGTTTTTCCATTTGTTTGTTATCTGTGGCTTTTTTCACAAATGTTTTTTAGTTCTCATTGTAGAGTACTTTTACCTCCTGGGCTAAATGTATTCTATACATTATTTTTATTGTAGCTATTGAAATTAATTCAAGCTGGATTAAAGATTTAAATGTGAGACCTCATACTATAAAATTATTTTTTAAATCCTAGGAAACACTTGTCATGACATTGGTTCTAGGCAAAAAAATATGTGAAGTCCTCAAAGGCAAATACAACAAAAACCAAAATTACCAAATGTGACCTAGTTAAACTAAAGAGCTTCTGAACAGAAAAAAAAAAAAAAAAAAAAAAAGATAAGCAGAATAAGTAGCTAATCTACAGATCTACAGATTGGGAGAAAATACTTACAAGTATGCATCTGACAAAGGACTAATAATCCAAATCTATACAGAACATAAACAAATTGGCAAGAAAAAACCAAATAACCCCATTATGAAATGAACACATAAACAGACACTTCTCAAAATATTTACACGTGATTAACAAACATAAAAGTATGCTTAACATCACTGGTCATCAGAGCAATGCAAATCAAAACCACAATGAGAGATAATTTCACATCAGTTAGAATGGCTGTTACTAATTAGTCAAAAAATAATAGATGTTGACAAGGTTGCAGAAAAAAAGAAAGGTCATATTCTGCTGGTGGGATTGTAAACTAATTCAACCCCTATAGAGAGTATTTTGGAGATTTTTTTTAAAGAACGAAAAATAAAATACCACTCAACCCAGCAATCCCATTACTGGCTATATTATATACTCAAAGGAACACAAATTATTCTTCTGATAAGACACATGCAGTCATGTGTTTGTCACTGTACTAGTCTCAATAGCAAAGGCACGAAACTAACTCAGGTGCCTATCAACAGTGGACTGGGTAAAGAAAAATTGGGATATATACTCCATGAAATACTATGAACAAAAATATGTCCTTTGCAGCATCATGCATTCGGCTGGAGGCCAGTATTCTACGTGAATTAATGCAGAAACAGAAAGCCAAATACCAAATGATCTCACTTGTAAGTGTGAGCCACACACCGGGTACACACGAATATAAAGATTTGCCTATTGTATACCACGATCTCTGGATAATGGATTCAGTAGAAAACCAAAAACCTCATCACTACACGATATACCCATGTCACAAATCTGTACATGCTACTTTGAATTTATAATTTTAAAACAGTAAGGGGCTTTAAACAAGGGAATGGTCTGCATCAGAGAAATGGAACAATCTACTACTATGTATACATTAACATTTATGAAGCTAATAAAAATCACATTGAGTTAAGAAGCAAGTGTTTGGAAAATACATATTGTATGATACTGTGCGTGTGATAAACACAGGAAAATTATATGTTGCATGTATACACATATACATACTAAAACTACAAAGAAAAGCATCGATTGATTGCAAAACTAATTGATTACAAAAACTAATCAGGATAGTGGTTGGCTTTAGGACAACAGAAAGGAAGGTAATTGAAAAGATCCACAAAAGTTAATTTAAAAGTTCTGAAATATATAATTTTTTTCTGTATAGTGGTTATATATTGACATGAATTTCCCATATTCAACATGTATATTATATGTCCTCTTTTGTACATATGCTATGTTCAATTACAACAAAACTTTAAAGAAAACATGGAGGGAATAATACAAATAAAACTGTGGACTCTATCAGCAATTCTCTAAAATTCCTAAATTCCTAAATCTGTATTATACAACTGGTTTGTGTGTGATTGTTAGCACTCTATTCAGTGCATTAACCTCAGATAAAATAAAATTATAAAAACAAAATGAATGGTCACTACAACTATTTTAGGAACATGATTATGATATCCAAATATAAGATTCTGTATAATCACTGAAATTATTCAATATATTGATATCTATCACTGATACATTGATATTTTGAAATGTTATTCAATAACATTCTATTATATAATTGCTAAAACAATAACATTATAAAATTAAGCATGTAATTTTTTAAAATTTTGTTTTGTATTTTTTACGTGCACAGGTTAGAAATGTTTCTAATTAAAATGTTGGACATATCCATTATTTTAGCACTATTCCTGGTTTAATTCCATGTCAGGCTTGATAAAGTCTTCATAACTTCATTCAATTTCCCCAAAGTAAAAAGTTAATATCAAAGTGGTTTTACCTCAGTCTCTCCAAACGTCCATAAACTGATCTATTAGTAAATAAAGTACACTTCACTTAAAAGTTACTCAGATTGATCACCCTTAAAGAGTTATTGATAACAAGTGGTTTTTGTATCTTTAAATGTAGTGTATAAAACTAACTCAAATCAATATAACCTGAAAATGTTATGGCATTTACTACTATGCCATATTAAGGAGCATGCTTCATTATTCTAGAAGTACTACAAATATTAATACTTGTCATTATACAAAGCCTTTGATTTAAATTGTATAATGAATTTTTGTGAAGGGCAAATCTCTTCATTATAATTTTTTTCTTTCTTTCTTTCCCTTTTTTTGGGGGGTGGTGGTCATGGTATCATTCTGTCGTCCAGACTGTAGTGCATCACAGCCCGCCACGACTTTGAACTCCTGGGTTCAGATAGTTCTTCTATCTTAGCCTCCTGAATAGTTGGGACTTCAAGCACTCGCCACCATGCTCAGTTCCTTTTTAAAAAAATTTTTGTCTCAGTATTTTGCCTAGGCTGTTCTCGATCTCCTGGGCGTAAACAATCCTCTCACCTCTGGGCTGGGATTACCAGTGTGAGCCATTGTACCTGGGCTCTTCATTATAATTTCATGACTCTATTGTAACATTTATTTTCAGATGTTCATAGAATAAAATACAGGTATATTTACTAGTTTATTAATCCAATGATCTGGTTCAATTTAAATAGTCAATTAAGTTGTAAATCTATTGATCTTTTTCTAAACTTTATACAGCTGTGTAATGACATATATATATATATATATATATATATATATATATATATGTCTTGACCAAAGAATATTGGTCTGTAATTGCTGAAATAAATGCTATTTTCTTCGTTCATCCTCAGAATGCATGTGAAACTCTCCCACCCTCATATATACACATAGAAATACTGCACTTTTTTTTTCTGGTATAAAAGACTGTAACATTTTACTTTTCTTTGTTTCCTGCTTTGACAAGGAACTTTTTCTCAGTCTTGCTCCTGAGCCTATAGGAGTAGTGATGCATAGAAATGCAGTTGCCATGACAACTGTTCTATAAACTAAGGCAAACCCATATGGTCACTAACTATTGAGTCTCATTGGTCAATGAACAGAAACATGCTCAGCAGACAGATGGAGACCCAGGTTCATATCCTTTATTTTTTTTCTGACTCCTCTGACCTGAAGAATCCATTTAGAATAGAGAAGAGAATTGCTGTGTGTATGTGTGTTTTTAAAATTAAATTCCATAGAAGAATATTTTTTTATATTCAAAATTCTTCACGCTCTTCTGTGGGAATGAATTTATAGTAAAACATTTGGTGTATCATTCCATATAGCAACAATATCTCATTTAGAATCAATGCATATTAATAGACAAAAGAACAGTAAAATTATGAGTAACGAAATAATTCATGATACATGCATTCTAGAAAGTTTTTGAAAATGAGTGCATATCAAGGGATCATTTGAGGTGATTCTTAGTACTTAAACAGTTAACAGTGTTGTGTTTTATTTTATTTTTTTGTTTGCCACTTTTTATTTTAGAGAAGTGCTATGATTCCTAGGAAAGTCATGGGTGGTATCTGAGTAAGGAAAGAATGTGCCTGAAAATTGTATATTTAGTCTGCATGAGGATATAGTGATTGTATTTTCTTCAAACAACATTTATTAGAAGCTTAATAGCCTCTACTATTAGTCTTAATAGTGATGGAGAAAAGACTTGAGGAAGAAAACTACAAACAAGACTTTCACCTCATTGATTGCTAAATAGGTAAAGGAGATAAACATGTTTCCATTCAACACAGGTTAATGAAATAAAATTCTTCAAAGATTACATGAAATGGAAATAAACATTTCAGAAGAAATTTTTTTTTTTAGGAGAAAAGATAACTAAAGTGTAGTAAAATGCACATTAAAATAAACACAGCTTGCAGAATTGTATTTAGAATCAGAATGATAAGTGCTAATAGTCAATGAGCAATTCCATTGCATTCCAAAGGTAATATCTATACTCAAAAAACTAAGAACTACAACTGACACTTAAGGAATTAAAATTGGTCATAATATTTAATGATTATAAAAATAATGCTAGCTGTCAGAAAAAAATCTACAATTTCAATTATGACATTTGAAAAGTGATATATTTTGGTTATTATTTTGACTGAAATTTAAACAATATGAATAATTTTTACATGCATATATTTCATGTATCTCTGAGTGTTTAAAGTATATTTCTAAATTATTTCAAAATGTATTTAATTTTCTTAATAATTTTTAAACACTTAATATTTTAAAAAATAAAGAACACATTTAAATATTTAATGGTCATGGATCTTTATGATTTTTTCCCCACTAATGTAGTAAATATGAATAAGATACTAAAGTTTTACAGGACAATTTTATATAGCTTGTTTGACAGAGAAACATACAGACATTGTATGGTATTATACTTCTTCCTTTTTTATAACACTGGAGTTCGCTATACTCATTTTTTCAAGTTGCTCTACCATTGTATTTTCTGCCAACTCTTATCCTGAAACAAGATGTAATAGAATAGTGTCAGAATCTAAAGAGATGATGTTTAAGCACATTGACTTCAGCTTTTCTCTCCTTTTTACTGAGGGAAGAACTCTATCTTACCCAAGATGTTAGTTTTTGGAAATCTTGTGTACTGATTTTTCACAAGTCATTATAGCAATTACTACTTTTCTCTCATCAAGTTATTTTATATGTCTTTACTCCACCATTTTGTAGTCATAGCATCTATTAAGCGTGTTAAATCCTGTGCTTAGAGCTAGATGATATGTTATATTTCAAATGTTTACAATAAACCTTTGTTGATCATAAGTATCCATAATTTATAGACTGTGATCATTGATGTACACAAAGGTAAAATTGACTTGTCCAACTCTTTATAACAAATAAATGACATAACTTGGATTCAAGCCAAGGTCTTTCATATTCTAAATTTTATCCTCTTTCTAATCTACACATCCTTCTGTCTTTTGAAACCCTATGATATTTAGACTCTTATTGTTTTGCTTATTTATTTCCTCATTGTTGTCATGTTTACATTTTATTAACCCATACTACATGGAGTCAGAAAAACAATCATATTATTTATTTCATATTTTGCACTTCCTAACTTAATACCTTTCCTGTAGTATAGTGAACTATCACCCTAGAATGACTGGGATAAGTACAGCTTTGTTTCGGTGGTTCAGTATATTGCTACTCAAAGTAGCCTCATCATATTCCGCTCAGAATCTTGAGAGTTCTGCACAAATTTATAAATAGTACAAAGAACAGAGAACAGCAGCCTGTTTGTGGCAACTATTTAGATGCCACTATATTAGACCCCAATTCTTTAACAATGCCTTAGATAATGCCTAGGGAAAAGAGAAAAAAATACAATTTTTTCCAAGCACTTTTATTTTATATCATGAGTTAACTTTTTAAACACAAATTTAGAGTAACTAATAACCCCAAATCGTAGATGCTTTCATTAACGCTTTTTTCCCCCTCATCTGGAGACATGAGAACCTGTCAAAGCTGCTCAGTTCCAGGTTGTGGTTAGGCTCTGGTCAGTCCCACGTGTCTTCAGATTCTGGGTTACAAGCTGAAAGGGCACCTAAGTGTGATGTGATGGTCTCACAGTGGGGGAGAGGAGTTTGGGAGAGCTAGATGATCCTTTCAATACTTCTTAAAACCTTTGCATAGAATTGCAATGCTGTTGTCACTTCTGTCTTTGTCATGTTGGCCAAAGCAATTTACCAGATAAAGCCAACATGCAAAATTTCAAATATCAGGCTTTACTTTCACCAGTTTGGGGTATAAAATGAGAGTCAATGTTTGTTTATCAATACTATATTTTGCCATGACCTGCCTTTCAGAGACATAGTCATTGTTCAAATATCTTCTGTCTATATATTCAGCCTTCCCCCATGAAAACACCCTTGAAATTCTCATCCAAATCTGTCATCAGGCTCAAAGTTCAGAATCTCATGAAAGTTTCCATTTCTGTTCAGATGTGAGTTATCTGACCCCACGCAAGCACAAGTTCACACACTCAACGTACAAATGTGAAAGAGAGCCAAAGTAACTCCAATAAACACTTCCATTTAGAAAGGGGGAAAAGGGACACTCACAGCAGTTACTGATCACAAAAATACTTAAATACTTTCAGACCAATACTGCAAAGTGTCCCTACATGAGAGTAGTCAATATTCTTTGATTAAACCTACTAATGCTCCCTGAAAGTTGTTCTCCTTCTTATAGTTCTTGACTTCTCCCTCTGGGACAATATCGTTTTTCCCTTATCCTTTAATGATAGAATTGGAAAACACATTTTCATGATCCAGACAGAATTCTTGGACTGCTTCTTTCTTGTAAAAAGTTAAGAAGCAAGGGTAAGTTTACATGTTGATTTGCCATGGTGTCTTTCAATCCAGAATGCCACCATATTATTTTTAAATTTTTAATCCAGTCAGTTCTATGTGTGTCCATAATCCTACCAGCAATTTTCTTCAAGATGTGTTTTTCTCTATATAAACCAAATTACAAATTTTTGAGATTTAATTATCTATCGATTTCAAAGTCATCTCCCTTCATTGATTATTCTCTCCAACTAAAAAACACTCCTGGGACCCTATTAATCTAATTATAATTCCTAACAAATTTATTATGTCTCAAAACATACCGGAATTTTATTCTTTACTGGTAGATGTGGGACAATCATTTTATTTATTATCTCTCCAAATTCTGGATTTTCAGGATTCTTTCCTACTTTTCACATGTTCAACCAGAACACTTGCTTTTCTGACCTCACCCACTCCTTGTAGTATATTATCAAACACAACTCCTTCAAGTAACTTTCCTATAGGAATTTACTTGGCCAGGACCATAAGTCCATTAAATACATATTCTACCTCTCAAATTTTCTCAGACAATGAGTTTACCAAATATTTTTCCACTATAAAACATGGCCACTATTACTCTAGCCTCTAAAATTCTTAACTGTGCACCATGTGGTTTCAAAGTGAATCCTAAATATTTTAGACTACCTTTAGTCTGTTTGGTGATAAAGCTACTTAATAAACTCCAAAATTTCCGAGGCTTAAACCAATAAGTATTTATTTCTTACTCATAGGATGCAAGCTGTATAAAGGGGTTATGCTCCAAGCTTACAAACAACAACAGCATTTTTGTTCAGTTCATAAAAAAACTTATATTTTGCTCCTGAAAATGCCCCCTGTTAGGTGACATTAAAGGTCACGTGAGAGAGTAACTATCATAGTAGAAGAGCAATATTGCCTTTTGTTATAGTTTTCTCCCATCCTGCTCTAGGAAATGCAATCACTTCAGACAACTACAATGTAGAACTTATATTTGTATTCATATCTTGCCTTGGTTTTGTGACTGCACAGTTCTATTTGGAAGAAATGTGGGCTTTGTTGGGAGTCATGAAAGAAGGGAAAAAAGCAACATTTACTTTAAATTGATTCTAAAAGGGATTTATGCTCCTATGGTTCTCTTTAGACATCTCCTCCCCCCTTTTTTGCACCAAAATAGTCATTGTATCTCTTGTCTTCTTATCTTGTCTGTCTTTTTCCAGGTTAGTATTCAGGAATATAAAGTTTGTAAATGAGAACAAATTTTATTTTTCTACCTTTTAAAAATATTCTATTTTAAAAACAGGCAAATATACTACAATATATGAATGAACATCCTTAATCATTATTTATTGTTCTCTGTTTAATAGTTTATATTTTCTTTTGTATTTGAAAATATTTATTTATGACAATCTAAACTGTCAACATACTTGTGCACGATGTGAGGCATCTGACATGTGCACAGCTCATAGCATGAAGTCGATAATTTGTTATGTAAAATTATTTTGAGCATAAAATTGAAGGGGAATGAACAATTTAGAATACTGAGAAATCACAAATCTAGTCCAAGTACATAATTTTCCAGAACTCAAAGTTTCATTCCTCCGTATTATTTTTTTCTTAATATTATAAACTTTGCTTCCCCTTTTTCACTAATTTTTATCTTTTCATGCACAACTTAAATTTTCTCTCCTTGTCATTCTCTCTCTCTCTCTCTCTCTGACACACACACACACACACACACACACACACACCTCTAAGTTCTTAACTGGCAGCAACACTTTAAAATTTTTAGTAACAGCACAATTCTAGGTCTTTCTTAAGTGTCTTACAAATATGTGTTGTCTCTTTTTATGCATAGGAAAAGGGTTCCAAATTGGTTA
Organism: Tarsius wallacei; assembly: GCA_963574415.1. Classification (NCBI taxonomy): domain Eukaryota; kingdom Metazoa; phylum Chordata; class Mammalia; order Primates; family Tarsiidae; genus Tarsius; species Tarsius wallacei. The sequence continues at coordinate 34,883 of CAUYQG010262104.1, forward strand.
AGCGACTTGTTAAATATCACAGTCAACTAGTGGCAGTATCAGGATAAGAATCCAAATACACATCTAACATCATTTTAGATGTAATACATGATTAAATGTAGTACATGAATACAAATGAGAACCGTGTGAAATCATATTGTATTTCTGAGCTCTTAAAACTAAATTTCTGAAAAATGTGTTATATTTTCTAATCTACGTATAAGTAGTGTCAATTTTACTGTTTGAATAATGGTGCCTAAAAACTACAGATACAATTTTATTTATTTTATGTTATCTAGAGACTTTTAGAAGTTTCAGTTATACATGTATCTGTTACAACATCCTGAAACAGTAGCAATTTATGGCTATTTTAAATTTCTATGTATAATCCTCTTTGATGCTATCAAATATCCATTTACCTAGATTATTTATTTATTTATTACAGATTTTGCTCTACTTAAACAAAGAAGCAATTTTAACGCAGAAAAAAATGTGGCAGCCAAAAGGATATCCTCTTTGCCTTTAACTTCAAGGTGTTCTTGTAGTGAGCAGGGCGTTTTGGATTACCTCAAGTGGAAGGTCAATGTGAGCAGACAAGGCTTGCAATGCCTTTCCTGAACATTGAATATGTTTCACCTGAGTCAGTGCTTTGGGAACTAGCACTTTATTAGCTTTAGAGCTTCCAATGAGAATGTTCTGTCTCTGTTATTTTAGTAGCTGAGCAGTCAATGACTGGCATAAAGTTGCTCACAGAAGTTTTATATATGTAGGGCAATTCACTCAAAATTGCTTTTAAATTGGAAAAAATATATATATTATATATCTTTATTATATATAGATAATAATAGATCATAAAATGTTTTGTGAAAGTTGCATGCTTATAAATTGGAGACATGTTCTGAAAATAGCATCTTTCCAGTTTACCTTTTCTTAATTTATTCATATATAGGAGTTGAGTACAAAGACTTTAAGGTAGACAATTTTCTCAAAAAACATAATCAACTACCCTAGAATCTACAAATTAAATATCTCATGCATGATTTTGTCTAGATGTTTAGTATACTAGGAAGAGTGCATCAATAAAGAACGAAACACGACTAAACCCCATTATATAACATGTGTGAGAGTTTTAAGGATAAGGAATAAAATATTGGTCAGAACAAGCTATAATGTTGCATAAAATAATTTCACTCCACAGTCAACTAAAGAAGATAACTGCTGAGAATTGTGATCTGTGTTTTAAATAAGTAAATAGAGGTCTTGATCCTCTTTAGCACATAACTCATAGATTATATTTAAAATATCTATGAAAACACTTGTTTATCACTGTATAAAACTCTGGGTTGCATTTAGAAGATCAGTTAAAAGGCCTGACTATAATTTGCATGAGTGGCAACTACAAATAGTGCAAGTAATGGAAGGTTTGGAGTCCTTTGACCTACTTATATTTCTATAGGGCCACATGTAATGTGTATGCAAACCTAAGCTTCTGCATTACAAATATAATACTTCCTTCATGGAATTGTTGTAAGGCTCATAAATAAAATAATATAATAAAATATTAGGAGTTTATAAAGCATTGGCTATTATCTCTCTGATTTTGTTCTTCAGACTAGAAGTTTTTACACTGGTTTCTACCTATCCTTAGTGGCACAGGAATATCCTTTTGGAGCAAAAAGCAGTAGACTATCTTTCAGGGGATCAATTTGCAGCTCCTCAACTTTCTTAAGTACTTGTTACTAAATTTGATATTTATAAGAAAATATCTTGGCAATGCAAATTCTGCTTTTCAACTTCCTTTCACAATTATTATTCTTCTAAAAGAAAAGGAATGGGAAAAAAAGAGGAAAAAAAGGAAGGAAGGGAGAGAAGAGAGGAAGGGAGGGAAGGAAGGAAGGAAGGAAGGAAGGAAGGAAGGAAGGAAGGAAGGAAATTCTTTCTCCCAATCAGAATCTTGTAATGCAGCATTGGGTATAAAAGCCTACTGTATTCTAACTAGCAATTTTAGAATAAATTTATGTTAAAGAATAACTCCAGGAAAGCAAAACAAAACAAAGCAACGAGAACTCCTGTAAGAAGAAATTACAAGGACATTCTTTATTTTATCCTGGTGAAAAACTCGTGGCAAGTCTTCTTGCTTTTATCTCAATCTTTTTTCCCCTTTTCACTCCCTATTTCTCTACCGATTTCACAACTCAGAAATGGTATGGTTATTATGACTATATAAACTACCATATTTCTTTGAAACAAAACATTGTCAAACTTTTAAAATTAAAGTTAAATTTAATTTAGCCAAGTAATTTGCTAATTCTCTTAAGTGAAATAAATAAGCTAAAATTTTAGCTCAGGGTTTTGAGAAAAATATATTTAAAGCATATCAACAATATCTAAAACACTGTAATATATATCCTTTGCAAGTAATTATACTCCTGATGATCATTTTGATGGGCATCAACAGAAAGTATTTCATGGGGCTAATTACAAAGAAAAATAAATATGTTTATAACGGAGGAATCTGGTAACAACTCTCAAAGCAAGTTATCAAACTTAGTATAACTCAGTAAGGATAACTGGGTTGGATCCTAGATTTTAAAATCACAGAATAAAATACTTTGGGGCAATTAGGAAAATACCTCAGCTTAGGTGATGCTGGGAATTGTTAATTTTCTAGTTGATAAAAATGGTATTGGTTTTATGTTATAAAAGGTCTTTCTTCTTAAGAGCATTAAGACAAAACATTTTGAGGTGAAGTGTTATAATAACATCAACATTACCAAGTGTTTCAGAAAATAACAGGTATATGGGTAGGGGGAGAAAAAGTTATCAATAAATCTGGTGAATGGTATACGAGGATATTATTTTTTTAACTTTTAATAGGTTTGAAAGGGTTGATAGCATTGAACAGCTTCTAAATGAACATAGCGAAATCATGACAACAGCAATCTGAAAAGGAAATCAAGAAGGCAATCCCATCTGCAATAGCTACAAAAATAAGTATACAGCATAAGAATACATTTAACCAAGGTGGTGAACAACTTTTACAAGGGAAAAAATAAACTACAAAACATTGATGAAATAAATTGAAGAGGACACAAATAAATGAAAAAAAATTTACATGTCCATGGATTAGAGTAATTAATAAGGTTAACACCGTCATACTCTCAAAAGCAATCTACAGAGTCAATGCAATCCCTATCAAAATACAAATGACATTCCTCATAAAAGTAGAAAAAATAATATAAAAATGTATATGAAACTGTAAAGGATCCAGAAAAAACACAGCCATTTCTAGCTTAAAAAATTAAAAATGAAAAAGGCCTGGAGAAATCATATTTCCTAACTTCAAATTATACTACCAGTGGAGCATAATAAAGAACCCAGAAATTAAATACACATTCACAGTCATCTCATTTTTTAACAAAAGTTCCAAGAACATACATTGGAAAAGGACAGTCTTTTCAATAAACGGTGAAGGGGAAATTGGGCATCTATATGCAGAAGTATAAAACTAGACCCAATATCTTGCCATCTACAAAAACCAAAATGAACTAAAGACTTAAATCAAAGGCACAGATCTATAAAACTACAAGAATAAACCACTGACGCATCACTCTAGGACATTGGTCTGAGCAAAGACTTCTTGGGTAAGACCATAAAAGAACAGGCAACCAAAATGAACAAATGAGAATACATCAAGCTAAAAAACCTCTGAGCAGAAAAAAAAAAATAAATAATAAAAACAACCAACAATTAATTGAGAAAACAACTCACAGAACAACTCACAGAATGGAAAAAAATACTTGCAAACGACCTGTCTCAGTCCTTTTTGCCAGGAAGTTGTATCCAGGAGGAGAAAAAGATGAGATGGTTAATTGGTACAAAAATAGGATGAATAAAATCTAGTATTCAGTAGCACAGTGGGTGACTGTAGATAACAATAATTTATTGTATACTTTCGAATAACTAAAAGACTGAAATTGAAATGTTTCTAACACAAAGAAATGATAAATTATTGAGGTGATAGATATCCCCAAACCTTGATGTGAACATTACAAATTATATGACTGTATCAAGACAACACTTATAACCCATAATATGTACAACTATTATGTATCCTTAATAATTAAAAATTATAATTGAGAAAAGTTAATGAAAATGTTATCTGTAATCCCTCCGAAAAATATGAAGGAAGGCATATTTTTCCAATGCTCCATGGGTGAAGTGAACAAAAGTATGTGACAAAAAACATTGAAGAACACTTTTTAAACAAAGGAACACTTTAAGATGATACATATGTGATACTTATATGAAAGACATAATCCAAACTTCAACATAAATAAGCCATAATGTAGTTTTGGGCTTTGTCATGTAGTTTTACTCAGTGTAGATTTTATCTTTCTTAAGAACCTCTTAAAGTTTGCCAGATTGCCTGTTTCATAAACTATGCATCAAAGAAAGTATGAAATTAAGGCATTAAAAAAAGTTTAAGCTTCAACTTATGCTTAGAAAATAACTTCACATTTTTCCATTTCAGATGACAGTATGTAAAATATCTACATTTGTGTTTTGTTAAATTAATCTAACTTCACTGTGCATACATAATAAATCAAAAATGTTTCCCTATGTTCTGTAGCTGAATTATACCTTTAAAATCAGTAAATTGTAATTTTTGAAAAAAAACTTTAAAAATTAATCTTTTTATTAGTTTTTTATATTGTTTACAATATGACTGCTTGTTCGTCCCCCCTCCTTTTTTTTTTGAGTTGAAGTCTCACTCACTCTGTCACCCAGGCTGGAGTGCAGTGGCATACTCACAGCCACCACAGCCTCGACCTGCTGGGCTCAGGTGATCCTTCTGCCTCAGCCTTTCAAGTACCCGGAACTATAGGCTCACACTACCACACCCAGCTTATTTTTTGATTTACTGTAGAGACGAGGTCTCACCAATTTGCACAGGCTGATCTTGAACCCCTGACCTCAAGCAATCCTCTTGCCTCGACCTCCCAAAGTGCTGGGATTACAGGTTTGAGTCACTGCCCAGCCTTTCACCATATTTTATTAAATACAAATGATTTATTATTTCTTAAGGAAATTAAGAGAATAATGAAGACAATGTCACAGAATATTTTGACATATTCAATGTATAAAACTCTGTTTTTTACCCCATCTCAACAAGTAGATGAGTATCATTAGTCATGGTGGTGAGAAGACAATATATGGAAGCTACAACAATGAATAATAATAGGAAGCCTTAGAGATAGACCACATGTACATAATCAACAGATCTTTGACAAAAGAGCAATGGCAATACAATGGGGAAAAAAAAAACTCCTTTCAACAAATAGTATTGAAACAATTAGATATCTACATCTAAAAAAGAAAAATCTGGGTACAAACCTTACACCTTTCACAAAAATGAACTTAAAATGAATCACAGACCCAAATATAAATAGCAAACTGGAAATCTCCTAGAAGAAAACCTAGGAAAAAAATCTAGGTGACTTTGGGTATGGCAATGATTTTTTGGTACAACATCAAAAACATAACCTAGGAAAGAAATAATCAATAAATTGGATTTATTAAAAATTTCTACTCTACAAAAGATACTGTCAAGACTGGGAAAAGACAAGCCACAGACTGCAAGAAAAAATTTGCCAAAGACATATCCAATAAAAGACAAAATTAAGAAACCAAATAAAAATGGACTAAAGACTTAAATCTAAGGCATGGATAAAACCACAAGAATAAACCACTGAGGCGTCACTCCAGGAAATTGATCTGAGCAAAGTTTTCTTGGGTAAGACCACGAAAGAACAGGTAATCAAAGTGAACAAATGAGAGTAGATCAAGCTAAAAATCTTCTGGACAGCAAAAAAAAAAAAAAAATTAAAATTAAAAATAAAAACCAACAACCAATTGAGAAAACAACTCACAGAATGGGAAAAAATATTTGCAAACTGTCTGTCTCAGTCCTTTTTGCCATGAAGTTGTAACAGGAAGGAGAAAAAGACGAGATGATTTATTAAGGCAGGTAGCGGGTGCCTGTAGTTCCAGGTACTTGGAAGGCTGAGGTAGAGGGATCACTTGAGCACAGCAGGTCGAGGCTGTGGTGCCCGTGAGTGTGCCACTGCACTCCAGCCTGGGTGACAGAGGGAGACTCCAACTAAAAAAAAAGGTGAACAAACAGGCATATTGTAAACAATATATAAAACTAATAAAAACATTAATTTTAAAGGTTTTTTTCTAAAATTACAATTTACTGATTTTAAAGGTATAATTCAGCTACAGAACATAAACATACATTAATTTTAAATATCCATTATATACATATAGCACTTAAAGTTCCACAATAAGAAAACAAACAACTGATAATAAAAAATCAACCAAAGACCTTAAAAGACAACTCATCAAAGAAGATATATAGATGAAAAATAAGGTAATGAAAATATATTTCATATCATGTGTCATTAGGGAAATGTTAATTAAAACAACGAGATACTGTTACACACCTGATAGAATGACCATACTCCAGAACACTGACATGACCAAAGCTGATGATGTGGAGCAATACAAACTCTCACCATTGCTGGTGGGGATAAAAAATGATACAGCTACTTTGGAAGACAGTTTGGGAGATTCTTACAAAACTAAATATTCTATTACCATGAAATCCAACTCCTTGGTATTCATGCAAAAGGGAAGACATCTTATGTACACATAAAATCCAGCACAGGGATGTTTATAGTACCCTTATTAATAATTGCCAAAATAGGAAAGTCACTAAGATGTCCTGTAGAAGGTGAATGGATAAACTGTGATACATCCAATCAATAAAAAAAAAAAAAGAAAGAAAGAAAACTGAGCCACAAAAGGCAGGGAGGAAATTTAAATGCTTATTACTAAATGAAAGAAGCCAATCTGAAAATCATACATACTGTATAGTTCTGACTATAAGACATACTGGTAAAGGTACACCTAAAGAAATATTTAAAAGATTAGTGGTTGAGAGTGGCTAGTGGGGTGTGCATGAATGACTAGGAAGAAAGAACACTGAGAATTTTTAGGGCAGCGACACTATTCTGAATAACACAGTAATGGCGGATGCATGTCAATTATGCATTTACCCATCGACAGAATGTACAATATCAAGGGTGAACCCTAATATTAATTATGGACTTCAGGTGATGATGTGTCAATTTAGTTTCATCAATTGTAGCAAATGTATCACTATTTTAGGCAATGTTAATAATAGGGAAGGCCATGCTTTGCAATGACCTATGTCAAGCAAGCTATTGCAATTATTTTATGTATTTTATTAGCTATTTCACTTTCACTCAGTTTATCAGTGAACCTAGAACTGCTTTAAAAATATTTACATATAAAGTTAAAAACCAGGAGTAAAATATATAACTTAAATATGTCTATATGTCTCACGTGACAGAGGTAAAATATTTTAGCTAAATTGTATTGATACACCAATATCATCATTTTAGTATATATAAAATGGAACTGCTTAATGCATTGAGCTGACTTGTGATGAATTCCCTCAAGTACCTGGATTATCTGTGCTCTGAGAATGAGAGATAAGGGACAGTTTCTGCTCTCCAAGTAGTCTTAAGATATAGACAGTCAAGTCCCCCAATGACAAAGGTATAGTTAAGAGTGGTGGTAAATCTATGGTTATGGTGTAGCATACTGAGAGAAATGATTAACTCCTTAAATAAAGGCAGAGAAAGGATGATTACAAGATACTTACATGATGAGTGATTTTGTGAATCTTGTAGGAATAATGTAAAATATATGAAGTAGAAAAAGAAGGGCGGGAAAAAAACTGAGACAATTCTTTGAGCAGTCTTTGCTTATGTAGCATTCTGAGAAAAAATTATACCTTGTAATTGGTGATACTACAATTATTTGTCTCTAACCTTAGTTTGTCTATAGATTTTGTTAGATTGTGATTTCAGATATGTTTATCAATTTATCCTAGTCCATTTTGTGCTGCTATATAACAAAATACCTGAAATTGAGCAGTTTATAAAAACAGAAATTTATTTCTCACATTTATCAAGGCTGGAAAGTACAAGATCAAGACACTGGCATCTGGTGTTAGTGAGGACTATTTTTCTGGATCCTCATATGAAAAAAGGCAGAAAGGCCAAAGGCACAAATTTTATGTCCTCAAAATGCAGAATGACAGGAGAGTGTGAATTCACTCCCATAAGCCTCCTCCCCCTTTTTTAAATAAAAGAATTAATCTATTCATCAGGTGAAAAAACCCTTGTGACCTAAACACATCTCAAATGACCACACCTCTTTAACACTGTTGCATAAGGGATTAAATTCCCAACACATGAATTTGTGAGAACATATTCAGACCATAGAACCACTCAAAACATTAAAAGGTTTAATATTCAAGAGACAGTATCATATATGACTAAAGGCATGAAGTTAAATTGCCTAGATTCACTCAGTGTCACTAATAAACTGTGCAACTCTGGGCAAACTGTTTACCTTCTTGTTTCTCAATTTTCTCATTTGTAAAGTAGAGGTAGTAATAACATCTACTTCTTAATATAGTTATGGAGGTTAAAGTGATAATAAATGTAATGGATTTAGCACAATATCTGACAAGGAGTAAGCATGCCATAAATGTTGAATTTTCCTATTGTTCTTTCAACAAATCTGCATTTCCACTAGCTCCCCACACAGCAGAAAATAGTACCTGTTCCTTCACTGAAATAAGTGAGGCCAGCTTGTAAGGGAACAAAAACAAAAACAAAAACAACTTCCTCTTACCTCCTACTTGTTAAGTATCTGAGTTTGGTGCCCTCCTGAAATCTTAGTGGCTTCCTCAGTTCTGCGAATCTCCTCTCTCCAGCATTTTGTATCCTCTCCCTTCCTATTAGTTCCTTTTCCCAGTCCTATTCAAATTTGTTCTCTTGAATTTTCAACACATGTCTTTTCCACTGAGTTTCTTCTGTAGACTTGGAAATGCCTCAATTTTTTTTCTACCTCAAAACACAAAGTCAGATAACCTCTCCTGAATTAGATGCTTCTCTCTGGCTAGCCCTCAAGGCAATTCATGGTTTAAAGTCTTGAATTAGTCTAGTCTCATTATTTTTTAGACTCTGACTTCAGATGAGGGCATTCTATTGAAATAATTGCCATTAGGTAATCAATGATGTAAACAATCTAGTGAATATTTTATTTTGAAACCTTACATGAACTGCCTATTGCATTTGATTAGCTGACATCGCCATTAGTTTTTACACATTCTCATCCATTTGCTTCCATGACACTAATGTTTTCTGACTTTTTCCTGTCTTTCTGGCTTCAGTACATGATCATTCCATTAATACTGGTGCCTCTGAATGCCCTCTGTTTTTCTTGCTTTACAAACATCCTGAAGCAACCTCATGCGAGCCATTGGTTTCAACATTTTTTTTTTTTTTGAGTTGAGTCTCTGTCACCCAGACTGGAGTGCAGTGGCCGCTCCTGGCCACCGCCGCCTCAACCTACTGGGCTCCAGCGATCCTTCCGCCTCAACCTCCCAAGTAGCTGGAACTACAGGCACGTGCTACCACGCCCGGCTAATTTTTTTGATTTATTGTAGAGATGAGCTCTCGCCAAGTTGCCCAGGCGGGTCTCGAACCTGCGGGTTCAGGCAATCCACTCACCTCAGCCTCCCAAAGCGCTGGGATTACAGGCTGAGCCACCGAGCCCGGCTGGTTTCAACTTTTAACTATATACTATCGACTCTCTATTATCTATTTTTTAAAATGTAGACCTCCCTTTAAAACTTCAGAACCTTTATTTAATCACCTCTTGGAAATATCTGTTTGGATTATCCACATGTACCTCCAACTTCATGTTTAAACTACTGAACTAAGTGTATTTTTCTAACCTGCTTCTTTGGCCTTTGCTTTTAATCTCACTAAATGGAACAGTCATTCCACAAGTCACCTAGGACCTAAGCTTCAAAATCACTAGAAAATTGTCTCTCTCCATTAGACTTTAAATCAGGCACTAATCCTCATAGATTTCACCTGCTCACATGCTGAGACAAGGTTCTCATTACTTTTGGTTTGTACAGCGGCAAGAGCTGCTTAGTTATCTAAGAGGGATGGGGCAGTACGGAAGTTAAAAGAGCAGACTCAATCCCACTGAGTCCAAGTCTTGACTCGGTCACCTTACAGTTGTATGGCATTGAGCAATTTATTTTATCTTCCATTTCTCAACTTGTTAGTTTATAAAATAAGAGCAGTAATAATAACAATATCATAGCATTCTTGCAAGTAATAATTGTATCAATATATGCAAAATCCTGCCTGGCATATAGTACATGCTATATCAATAAGTGTTACTTTAACTTACCTTAAATTATTTACCCATAAATTTCAAGATATTATTCCTTCTAACTGTATTTTTATAAATTGCAATGTAAATTTTAAACATTTTTCTTAGCATATTAACCTTTTATGATAATTTTAGAATTATCTCTTCCCTTACCCAGCAAGCACTCTGAGATTCAGCCACATGATTACACTTAAGATCTTTATATAATTTTTGTTTTTTTACTACTTATACCTTAAATTCTGTTTCCTTTGCTTTTCGCCAATAGGATTTTGTAGTAGTATTAGTAGTAGTGAGTGTGCATGTACTTGAGTGTGTGTGTGTGTATGTGTTTGTGTTGTCATAGATACCTAGGTTAACTTCAGAGAACTATTACAGATTTTTCTAGGCTTAAATGGTATAACATTTTTAGAAGACAAAATGCGTTAGTGACCCACATTTATAGGGTATTCTTTCTCATATGAAGTTCAGTGAATTATTTTACGAGTATTTATGCTCTAAAACTGATATTTCAATCAAAATGCTCAATAAATCTTTGAATTTTGCAATATCTTATTTTTCTTCATCTCTGAAATAAAAAAAAAAAAACTTAAGTGTCTGCCACATTGAAATAACATAAAAGTTAAATGAGGCAATGTACATGAGAAAGTATTTTTTGAATACATACAAATATATTCAATGATGTTATAGTGATATTGTATTTCAACCTTATAATACATACAGAATTTCTACAGCTACTCCTTGGCATACAATGGGTTATGTTCCAATAAACCTATTATATTTGAAAATATAATAAATTTAAAATGCATTTAATACAGCTAACTTACTGAACATCATAGCTTAGCTTAGCCTACTTTAAACCTGCTCAGAGCAAGTACATTTGCCTACAGTTGGGCAAGATTATCTAACATAAAGCCTGTTTTATGAAAAAGTGTTGAATATCTCATTTAATTTATTGACTACTGTACTGAAAGTTAAAAAGATAATGGTTGACTGTATACTCAAAGTGTGGTTTCTGTTGAGTGTACAGTGCATTTGCACCAACAAAAAGTCAAAAAAATCTTAAGTCAAACCGTTGTGTCATAGACTGTATGTGTATATACAGTCATGTGCTGCATATCAATGTTTCAGTTAATAACAGACTTATGATGATGGTCCCATAAGATTATACTACATATGTTTACTGAACCATTTCTATGTTTAGATATGCAAATACTTACCACTGTGTTCTTACTGCCTGGAATATTCAGTACAGTAACTTGCTGTACAGGTTTGTAGCCTAGTTCAGTAGGCTATATCATATAGTCTAGGTGTATAGCAGGCTATACTAGAAACTTTCATCTTAGTATATTTTATGATGTTCACATAAAGATGAAATTGTCAATGGCACATTTTTCTGAACATATCTGAGTTATTAAGCAACACCTGGCTGCATATGTTTTGTTTGTGTGTGTTTGCTTGCACATAACCTCCAGTTCAGTAATGAATTCTGAATATGTATGTGAATTGCTCCTCACTAGTATAAATTATTTTAACTTTCTAAACTTTTTACTATAATTTTGCTTGCTTATTTTTTAGTAAACAATATGGTTTGTATGGTAATATTGTGTGTGTTGTTTTAAAATTATTTTGAATACTGTACACAATAATATATACTTCTAGAAACCTACTCCAATTAAAGGGGAAAATTGGCTAACATTATTTTTTCCATCATATTTTTCCCACTAAATCTAATGTGTTTTGACTGTTTATCTATTTTAACTCCTCTATATTTCAGCCTTGGAAGGGCCATAAAAATTTATAGACAACTAACATTAATATCATTCATAGACTACATTTTAACAAGACTCCACGAGGCTTTGAGTACATTGATATTATATAAAGATTCCATAGCAATAAGAATAGCATTTTGAATCTTGAAGATTTTCATTACACATGCATGGATGAGAAGTATGAAAAACAGCCAGACTTTATTTTGCACGTTCCTATCATTTTCACTAGAGTTCTTTTTTTTGAGTTGGAATCTCACTCTGTCGCCCAGACTGGAGTGCAGTGGCCGCTCCTGGTCACAGCAGCCTCGACCTGCTGGGCTCCGGCGATCCTTCCGCCTCAGCCTTCCGAGTAGCTGGAATTACACCCACACGCTACCACCCCAGCTGTTTTTTTGATTTATTGTAGAGATGAAGTCTCTCCAAGTTGCCCAGGCGGGTCTCGAACCTGCGGGCTCAGGCAATTCATTCACCTTGGCCTCCCATAGCGCGGGATTACAGGCTGAGCCACCGGAGCCCAGCTTTCACTAGCTATCAAGTTGACAGAGTTAATGATGGTTTTCTTAGCTGTGATCATAAAACTGTAATATTTCTATATAATTTTCCTTCTACTATTTATCATCTGATAAATGCTATTGGAATTCTTACTATGAATGGCACCAAAAGAATTCTGACACTTTTTAAACAATAAGACATAAAATTCTTCATTTTCAGCAGTGTTGTGCATTCATTTTAGCTTTAGTGTGTACTCTCTTTTTTCCTCACGACTATATTATTAGCCTAATGTAAGATTATTATATTCTGCTATGCAATAGAAAATTAATATAAACACTAAAAATACCAAATCCATTTCAGCTCATTTTTTGTATTAATTCTTCAGGGAAAAATGTTCTTTTTTCTTTTTCTCATTGAATAAGTTGCTTCACATAAGTTCCTGAAAAATATAGATTTTATTTTTCATATTGCATAATAATATTTTTGTCAGTAATCTATTTTGTGGAGTATATGCCCTTAGAAGCAGCGTAAGATTGACTATAGATTTTTTAGCCTCAAACTTGTTTCCCAGTACTTCTTTTATCAGCCACCAAGCAAACACAATTCACTCTGAAGAAAATCATCTGTGTATTATTGCAATTATAAACTTTCAGGTATATATCATCAAATCATCTGAGATTACTGCTTTTGGCAATTTTGCCACATGTAGAAGCTTATATTTTATGAGTATGAAATTTGTTTTTTAATACAGCTCAAACTGCACTATAGGCATCAGTGATATAAGAAGCTTCTACTCCACTAAAGCTAAAAAAAAATCCTAGAAATTTGTTTTTGAACAGTTTTCAAATATTTTAGTGTTTAAAATGAAAATATGATGCTGAATTTTTATTAAGCAATTCTAAGGATTATGATTTATTTTGTGCACCAAGTCAGAAAACAATGTAAAATTTTAGAAACAAGAAGCAGTTGCAGGCTATTAAAATACACACAGTAACCCTTCAACTTCATGAGATATTTTTCAACATGATGAAATTAAGATAGATTTACTTCACTGTGGTTAACCTACCATCTTGCCCTTTTTCCAAGTTAACAACAAGGGAAGAAACCTGTGGTGGGAGGTGGAACCTTTTGCTAATGTCTGAACAAATTTAAAAGAGGAGTGGAAAAACTCCCTTATAGTCAAGCAGAGTAACAATGTAATACATCATCAAAATTGGTATTTGCCCATGGGTTCTCCCTGTTTCCTTTTTTTCTCTTTTGTCAGAGTATTTTTTAAAATACTATTTTGAAGTCTTGAATTGTTTTTAGTGCTGTTTTTGAAGTGTACTTTGCTTTTATGATGTTTGTACCTGTTTATATTTCTTCTTCATATTGTTTCTATTTATTGTATACTGAATTAATAGGTACCAGAATATGATGATCTTGGTCACATATCCTGATATCTTTAAATATTTTGTTTCAATGTCTAATCTTGAGTTCTTCATGGAAGGCAATTATTAATAATATATAAGAATATACATGAAAATAATATTTTCAATGAAGAATTAAAAAGGCAAGTAATAAGTAGATTTAGATTAAAAGTCTAGAAATTATAGGACATTGTTTTTCAAAGCTTTACAAGTTTGTAGCATAATCTTGAATTCAATAATACGTTCTACCATCTAAATAACATCTTCAACCCTCTCTTTGCCTCTTCAGAGAGGATCAAATCTTCTTAAATGACATTTCTGGAATTCATAGGCAGGAGAAGTTTCTTTAAGTAAAAGTTGCCTTGAGAACTCAATAAGTAAAATTTGTGTCAATAAATCTAAGTAAAAATCCATGAATTGGTTAACAAAATGGAAAATGAAAGAAATGCATAAATACAATTTTAAGATTTCAGTTCAGAAGTTAAAGAAATTTGAGTGTTAAAAATAGTGAAAAGAGCCGGGCTCGGTGGCTCAGCCTGTAATCCCGCGCCTTTGGGAGGCTGAGGTGAGTGGATTGCCTGAGCCCGCGGGTTCGAGACCCGCCTGGGCAGGCGAGACCTCATCTCTACAATAAATCAAAAAATTAGCCGGGTGT
>CAUYQG010262106.1:0-20837 GCA_963574415.1 Tarsius wallacei
TCAGATTATCCACACACCTGTTGACGGATACCGGGACCTGCAGATGGATTTTGAATCACAGCTCCCTGTTAATTAAATCTCAAAACTGCAAAAAGGATGGCCCCAACCTACAGTCCAACTCCAGAACTGAGCAAAACAAGAGGATATACATAAGGAAGAATAGGCGATTGAACAAACAGAAGTAAAAACAACCCCTCAAGCCCTGAATAACAGAATTAAAGAAGACGGGGAAGTGGAGGGAAGGAAAAAGTAGGGAGGAAAAATCTGCAAAAATGAAGGAAAACCAGAAGAAGAATATAGGGCTCACACAGACCCCTGCGAGGTCAGACACTGAGAAAACAGACTTTTGGAACACAAACAATGAAGAGCCCTCAGAATCACTGGTCATATGCAATAAATCCAGGCATCAAGACATTAATAGAGATTATTAAAAAAGTTCAGGAGAGACAAGAGGAAAATAGAAAGGAGCTGGTGACACAAATAACAGCAGTAAAAAATACTGTGATGAAAATAAATAACAAACTAATAAGCATGGAAAGCAGAATTAACCAAACAGAAGAAAGAATCTCAGAGCTTGAAGACCAAAATACAGAAATAACCCAAACTGTCAAAAACATACAAAAGAAGCTAAAAAAAGACAGAAAAAAACCTTCAAGACATGAATGATTACTTCAAGAAACCCAAGTTAAGATTAATTGGCCTTCCTGAGGCAGAGAGAGTCAGAGCCCACACTGGAACATACATTTCATGAAATCACTCAAGAAAACTTCCCACATCTCATCAGTGATGCAAAAATTCAGACACAAGAGATTCAGAGAATTCCTGCAAGACAACAAATGAGAAGACCAACTTCCAAACACATAATAATTCACTTAAACAAAGGAGGTATAAAAGAAAAAATTCTGAAGGCAGCAAGAGAAAAAGGTCAGACTGCCTACTAAGGAAGATCAATTAGAATAGCAGCAGACTTATCTACAGAAACCCTCCAGGCTTGGAGATCTTGGAGTCCTACCTTCAATGTTATAAAAGATAAACAATTTCAACCAAGAATAACCTACCAAGCCAAGCTAAGCATCACCAGTGAGGAAGAATTGAAATCTTTCCCAGATATACAATCCCTATGTTGCCACCAGACCACCTCTACAAGAAACACTTAAGAAAGTACTGAACACAGAAGAAAAGGAGAAAGAACAACAATGTTGTTCACAAGAGTACAGGCAAAAGATTAAAAACACACACAAACCAAGTACAAAACCAAAAGAAAGACAACAAACAAACAGGAACAACAACAACTCTGTAAGAACCTTATAATAAGGACCAACTCTTATATTCCAAAAATTAACCTAAATGTGAATGGACTAAATGTACCATTGAAAAAACATAGTATGGCAAAATGGATAAAATATCACCAGGAAACAATTTATTGACTTCAAGAGACTCACGTCACTAGAAAGGACACTCACAGACTCAAAGTAAGAAGATGAGAAACAAATTTTCAGGCAAATGGAACACAAAAGAAAGGAGGAGTTTCAATCTTAATTTCAGAAAAAATACCCTTTAAGCTATCAAAAACTTAATAAGACACAGTACATAATGATAAAAGGTTCACTCCATCAACAAGAAATATCCATCCTAAACATATATGCACCCAACATAGGATCACCAACTTTCATAAAGCAACTTCTAGGCAAACTCAAAAAAAATATTGACTCTAACACTATCATAGCTGGGGACCTCAATACCCCACTCACAACCCTAGACAGATCATCAGGATAAAAAAATCAGCAACGAGTTCTGGAACCTCAAGGTGATTCTTGACCAAATGGACTTAATTGATACTTATAGAACACTCCATCCAATGACCACAGAATATACATTCTACTCATCACCGCATGGAATGTACTCTAACATTGACCACTTACTTGGCCATAAATCAAGCATAAGCAAATTTTAAAAGATTGAAATTTTTCCATGCACCTTCTCGGACCACAGTGGAATGCAAATAAACAACAAAACCAACAAGGTTCCCCCCAAACCCACAAAGACATGGACACTAAACAACATGATGCTAAACAACTCCTGGGTCAATGATGAAATCAAAACAGAAATTAAAAGATACCTGGAAACAAATGAAAATGAAGAAACATCATACCAAAATCTCTGGGATGCCATGAAAGCTGTAGTAAGAGGGGAATTCATATCTCTACAAACACACATGAAGAAAATGGAAGGATCACAAATTAACAGCCTAACAAGTCACCAAAGAAAGCTGGAAAAGAAAAACCATCAAAACCCTAACTTCAGCAGAAGAATCCAGACCACCAAGATAAAAGCCCAAATCCAGGACATAGAAGACCAAAAGATAATACAAAAAATTAACGAAACAAAAAAGCTAGTTCTTTGAAAGGATAAACAAGATTGATGGTCCCCTAGCTAGACTGACCAAGAAAAAGAGAAAAAGCCCAAATAAACACGATCAGAAACACAAAAGATGAAATCACATCTGACCCTGAAGAAATACAAAACATCATTAGAGGCTACTATGTACACTTTTATGGAAACAAACTTGAAAACCTTAAGGAAATGGAAGACTCTCTGACATCACACAACCTGCCTAAGTTGAAACAAGAAGAAATCGAGACCTTAAATAGACCAATAACAATCAAGGAAATTGACTGTGTAATAAGAAAACTTCCTACAACCAAAAGCCCTGGACCAGATGGCTTTCCAGCACAATTCTACAAGACATTTAAGGTGAAGCTGATATCATTTCTACTGAAAATATTCCAGGCAATTGAGAAAGATGGAACTCTCCCCAAATCATTTTATGAAGCTAACATCACATTGATACCCAAGCCAGGTAAAGACCTAACAAAGAAAGAGAACTACAGGCCAATATCTTTGATGAACATAGATGCTAAAATTCTCAACAAGATCCTAGTAAACCATATTCAACAACACATCTCAAAAATCATCCATCATGACCAAGTATGCTTCATCCCTGGGACGCAAGGCTGGTTCAATATTAGTAAAACCATAAATGTAATTAAGTACTTCAACAAATGTCAAAACAAAAACGACATGATTACATCATTAGATACAGAAAAAGCTTCTGATAAAATCCAGCACCACTTCTTGATAAAAACCCTCAAAAATCTAGGCATACATGGAACATACATCAGAATAGTAAAAGTCGTTTACGAGAAACCCACAGCCAGCATATTCCTAAACAGACAAAAATTGGAACCATTTTCCTTGAAAACTGCAACAAGACAAGGATGCCCACTCACACCCCTCCTGTTCAATATAGTATTGGATGTCCTGGCTAGAGCAATCAGAAAAGAGAAGACAATCAGGGGTATACAAATAGAAAGTCAAGTTATCTCTCTTTGCAGACATGATTGTATACATTGAAAATCCAAGAGAATCTGTCAAAAACCTTCTTGCACTGATAAAGAACATCGGCAAAACATCAGGGTTAAAATAAATGTGCAAAGGCAATCGCATTTCTTTACATCAATAATAAACAAACAGAAGCCCAAGGAACAAGCACAATTCCATTCATGACAGCCACAAAAAAACCTGAAATACGTTGGCATCTTCCTAACGAGAAATGTGAAAGACCTTTACAGTGAAAACTACAAAACTCTGCTCAACAAAATCAAAGATGACACATACAAGTGGAAAAATATCACATGCTCATGGATTGGAAGAATCAACATTGTGAAGATGTCCAACTTACCTAAGTCAATCTACAGATTTAATGCAATACCCATCAAATTACCAGCAACATTCTACTCAGAGCTAGAAAAAACAATACAGGAATTCATATGGAAACACAAATGACCAAGAATAGCCAGAACAATCCTCTGCAAAAAAAACAAAGCAAGTGGTATCACATTACCAGACTTCAAACTTTAGTATAAAGCTACAATAATCAAAACGGTTTGGTACTGGTACAGAAACAGGCATATAGACCAATGGAATAGAATGAGACTCCAGAATCAAAACCTCATTTCTCACCCAACTCATCTTCGACATAACCTCCACCACTTACCACTGGGGAGAGGAGAAACTATTTAATAAATGGTGTTGGGAAAACTGGCTGGTCACATGCAAAAGACTCAAACAAGACCACTATCTATGCCCATACACAAAAATTAACTCTAAATGGATCAGAGACCTAAATTTAAAACCTCAAACCATAAGAACCTTAGAAAATGCAGGACACACCCTTATGGAAATGGAACTGGCCTCCAATTCCTGAACAAAACCCAAAATGCACGGGTCATAAGAGATAAGATAGACAAGTGGGACCTCATTAAACTGACAAGCTTCTGCAAAGCCAAAGAAACCATCAAGAGAGCAGTGAGACAGCCCACAAACTGGGAAAAAGTATTTGCCAACTCTATGTCTGACAAAGGCCTAACGTCTTGGATCTACATGGAACTCAAATGTGCTGAAAAGAAAAAAAAAACACCCCCATTACAAAGTGGGCAAAAGATATGAACAGACACTTCACAAAAGAAGACATAGAAGCAGCCAACAGACACATGAAGAAATGTTCAACCTCACTAATCATCAAGAAGATGCAAATTAAAACTACACTGAGATACCACCTGACTCCAGTCAGAATGACCATTATCAATAACTCAAAAAATAACAGATGCTGGAAAGGATGTGGTGAAAAGGGAACACTTCTACACTGTTGCTGGGAGTGTAACCTAGTGCAGCCTCTGTGGAAATCAGTGTGGCAATTCCTAAGAGCTCTAAACATCGACTTTCCATATGATCTCGCAATCTCCCTACCGGAAATATAACCCGAAGAACTCAAATCACCTATGAAAAAGATACCTGCACAGGTATGTTTATCACTGCATTGTTCACAATAGCAAGATCATGGAACCAACCATGCTGTCCATCAAAAGAGGACTGGATTTTTAAAAATGTGGTATATATGTACACAATGGAATATTACACAGCCATAAAAAAGAACAAAATCATGAATTTCGCAGCAACCTGGATGGTACTGGAATTTATAATAATGAGTGATCTCTCACTAAAACAAAGTTCTGTGTATCACATGTTCTCACTCATAAGTGGTCCTTGAACAACTATTGTAATACTATGAGAAAAGGATTGACAATGGCAGGAGCCTATATGGAGGCAAGGAGGGGAAGGGAGGTGGGATTAATGGTAGTCAATATCAGTCTGGAGACGGGAGGGCACACCTCTTCAATAAGGGTACCTGCACAATGCATATTTGTATACCTAACCCTTAACTGTACCCCGCAATTTAAAAAAAAAATATGGAGAATAAAGAAAAAATTGCATAAGAACCTCATGACAGGGATAAACAATCACTTTTCAATAATCAGCCTGAATGTGAATGGACTAAATACACCACTGAAAAGCATAGAATGGCAAAGTGGATAAGAAACCATGACCCAAATATTTGTTGCATCCAGGAAACTCATCTCACTTCAAGGGATGCACACAGACTCGAAGTTAAAGGATGGAATACAAGTTTGCAGGGTAATAGATTACAAAAAAAGGCATGAGTAGCGATCATAGTATCAGACAAAACATCCTTTAAACAATCAAAATTTTAAAACAGTACAAAAGGATATTACATAATGATAAAATGTTCAATCCATCAAGAAATATCCATCCTAAACAAATATGCACTCAACACAAGAGCACCCACATTTTAAAAGCAACTACTAAGGAAACTAAAAAAAGATATTGACTCTAACCCTATTATAGCAGGGAAATTTAATAACTCACTAAGAACCCTAGACAGATCATCAAGGCAAAAAATCAACAAGGAGATCTGGAACCTTGATGTGACACTCAATCAAATGGATTTAATAGATACCTACAGATTATTCCACCCCAAAACCACAGAATATACATTCTGCTCATCACCACATGGAACATACTGCAAGTTCTTGTACAAATACTAGGTTCTTATGATTAGTGTAGCTTTATAATAAAGATTAAGGACTGTGAGTGTGATACCTACCACTTTTTTTTTTTTTTGCTAAGGATTGTTTTGGCTATTCATGGTTCTTTATGCTTCCATACAAATTTCTGTATTCTTGTTTCCAGGTCTGTGAAGAATGCTGCTGCTGGTACTTTAATAGGCATTCTGTTAAATCTGTAGGCTGCTTAAGGCAGGGTGGACATCTTAACAATGTTGATTCCTCCAATCCATGATTATGATATATTTTCCCATTTGTTTGCATCATCTTTGATTTCTTTGAGCAAAGTTCTATAGTTTTCATTGCAAAGGGCTTTCACATCTCTGGTTAGGAAGTTGCCAAGGTATTTCTATTTTTTGTGGCTATTGTGAATGGGATTATGCTTTTTTGTGTGCTTCTGTTTATTTATTATTGGTGTATGGAAATGTGGTTATCTTTTGCACACTTATTTTATGCCCTGAGAATTTGTCAATGTCCTTTATCAGTGCAAGATGTTTTTGAAAGATTGTCTTTGGTTTTCAAGGTATAGAATTATGTCATCTGCAAGGAGGAGTAACTTGACTTACACTTTTTGATACTCCTGATCTCCTTTTCTTCTCTGATTGTTTTAACCAGGATTTCTAATATTATCTTGAACAGGAGGGGTGAAAGTGGCCATACTTGTCTTGTTCCAGTTTTCAGGGAAAATGCTTCCAATTTCTATCTGTTTAGCAGTATTCTGGCTGTGGGTTTCTTGTAGATGGCTCTCACTATTTTCAGGTATGTTCCATCTATGCCTATATGTTCAAGGGTTTTTATCAAGAAGGGATGCTGGATTTTATCAAATGTTTTTTCTACACCTGGTGATATAATCTGTTAGAGACCACTGCCCTGCTTGAACTCTGTTGAACACATACTTACTGTATGTGTAAAGTCACAACTAGCCAAGAATGCCAATAATGGTCAAAGCCAGATAGACCTGTATGCTAAGACAAGTTCTAAAATTGCAGTATCTCTTGTGTTGGGTAGATAAAAAGTTATACATAATCTTGCAAGCAGCTGCACTATATTTTGTAAAAGGTCACGCTTTATCATAAAATCTTTTTAAGATAAACAGGGAGTTTTTTCCTTTGAGGCCTACTTAACTACACCATTCTGTACTAATGAAAGTCTGATGGGTAAGAAATTCAGGGCCTTTGTCTTGTGAGGCAAAGTGCCCCCTGGCTCCCCCACTTTCTAGTTATAGAAAGTGTCTTGTGAATTGTGTTATACTACACCGTTCCTCTTTCAGTATTCTTTACCTCCCAGTCGTGCAGAATACAGCAGAGTGGCGCCCTAACAGGGAATTGAAGAGAAGGTCTGCTACATGCAGAGAAAGCGAAAGAAAGTTAAGCTACAAGCAGTGGGCGGTAACCATGCACTCAATGGAGTCACGACTGTGAGTACTCAAGCAGAAGTTTTAAGTAAAAAAGAGTAACAAATGAGGCAGAATCATTCTCAAGAAACTAAACTTTATATTCAATTGCTTAAATGTATATTGAAACTGTCAGGAGCTCAGGTGTGTGAGTCTAAAATAGAGAAATTGTTAGAAGCTGAAGTTAAAAATAACCCTTGGTTCCTATAGGAAGGTACTGTAGTCCCAGAATGGTGGGAACAAGTAGGAAAAAATCTAAAATGGGCACATCAGTCTGTGGTTTCTCTTTCTGTTTCTGTGTTTTTCTATTTGGGGATTAGTTAAACATGTTTTGGAACCTATGTGGGGATGTAAAGAAAAACTTATGCCCACAGCTCCCCCTCAAATTAACTCTTTTATTAGTAATAATAAAGACAAATATCTCCCTAATAAAAACAATGTTTTATGGAGGCAGCATTAATTCCCCTACAGTATTTTTACAATGTGCTAGCATAGAAGATCAAACCTTTCTGGTCTGCACTATATCTATTGCCCCTGATCCACAAGTCCCAGGACAAAACATACACATGCATGCTCCTTTTCATTTTAAGACCCTTAAGGCTCTCAGTAATAATGTGTTACAGAGTGGTATCATGTCTCCCTTTACTATAAGTATAGTGGAAAGTATATCAAAGCATCAACTTCCTCCTTGGGAGTGGCATATGGTGGCAAAGGCTATTCTAGATAGAAGAGACTATTTGATTTGGAAGTCTAATTTGTCAGAATTTTGCCAAGAGCAAACCCACATGAATCAGAGAAACAATGTTCAAATTACTATTGAGATGCTTGTTGGAACTGGCCCCTACCTTGATCTGGCCAACCAACTAACATATGACCCAAGGTGTCTTGGAATGGGCAGGAAGCCACAGAACCATTGGGAAGTCAAATTCAGTGTTGCTTGCTCAGTGCCAGCAGCCGACCCTTGACCTCAGCCCCAGCCTCAGAATCAAGCAATTTCATGCCTGTACAATGATCATGCAAGGAGTCGAACTTGTGCCTGAAATTAATGCTACCTTTGAGACCAACATGGAGGCATCAGATCAGATAGGGAGAAATTTTCAGTCCCTGGTTAGGTAGGCCTATGTCCCTTGTCAGCATTGAAGCAGTTACAGAAGATGGATCTTCCTCTTTCATCGCCCCCTATGATTATGGCATCAAAATCTCACAGAGGGGAAGTTGAGGAAGGACAGATAGCATAGCTCTGACACAGATGAGTGTTTTGCAGACAGGCATAGCTTAGATAATTAGCAAGCCAGATGATCAAGTATCTGGGTGCCATCTTTGCAGACATAACTCTCTTGAACAGTACCTGCACTGGTCAGGCACAACAAACCCAGCCTTGGAGTGTGGGGAGACCAGTATTGTCAGTTACCAAGGCCATGAACAAGGCAGTAGGCAGTAGGGAGTAACTGGAGACACTGAGGCATGGCATTCTAGGACAAAATTTTTAAAAAAACTGACAAAAGAGCAACTTTCTCCATTATCTCAAGATTACTCGTAGCAAGTAAGCTAGGAGTTGAACAATAAGAATTGAAACTTAATAGCTTGTAGTATACCACATAACCCACGTAGCTCACAGATCTTAGCTTAGAAAATAGGTGGCTTTGTCATCATTTTGGATATTACTTAGAACTCTCTGCTAACAGCAAGCCCTAAGGCACCTGCGTTCTCTCTACAATGTCTTTTCTCTCTAGTAAGCTTTGCTTTAAAACTTTTTAAAAAGAAACCAAAAAGCAAAGGAAAGGTGTGAAAAGGTCATTGATGTAAAAGTATGGTTTTGGTAGGAAAAAAGGTAAGAAAAAAAAGAAAACTTCTGTCTAGGAAAGGACCTTGTATGGTAAATTTATCTTCTATAATGGAGTGAATGGTTGTCTACAAGTGGGAAAGTTCCCCCTTGTATGTCAAAGAATGGTATGAGCATGTCAAAAATGGTATGTGGAAGGTTTGTAAAAAGAAATGTGTGAAAGCAATTCTATAAACAATCTAGTTTGCAAAAAATATACCCATGAATATACCATTAATATTATTCACTTATGCTATGACAAAATGATTATATCAAAGTAACAGTATTTCTTAAAACACAAACTTATCAATCCTTAGTAAGTAATGTTAAAAATTGCTAAAATAGAATGTTTTCACTTTGTCTCAGTCTATTGATCTATTGGTTAAATACCATTTCTGCTAAAAGCTTTAAAATGTAAAGCTTTGCTTCTGTAATACTTTTTGTACTTAAGTTGTAAGCAAACTTATGTCTTTAAATTCAAACTGTTAAAGGTTTATGTTAGATTTGTCACATATAAGGTCATGTTAGCTAAAATATAAAAGGTGTCATTCAGTGCAAATTGCTAACATCTTTAAAACCTTCCAAAACTCTTATTAAAAGCATGTGTGCTCATGAGAATTGCTAATCTAATATAAGACAGCTTATAACAAAAGAGTTAATTGCATAAACTGAGTTAATAAAAACCAAGTAATTTTACAACTTCTTTATTTAGAGCACTACCAGTTATTCTCATTATTTTTTATAGTCAAAATATCATTTTCTTGAAGCAATTTGCAGGTTATTTTTCCCCACAAATACATATGATTGCTTTCATAAGTTCAATAAATTTCCTTTTGTAATGCTGGCTATTTTACCAAGACTCTAACTGAAACAATATTTTAAAACAGACTGATTTAGAAAATCAAGAGTAAAGTTTAAACTAATTTGAGATTTCTTATAGGTAAGAATTCTAACAAAAGCTATTTTTAAATGGGCCTCTGCACAGGCAGGTGAAACAATTCAACATGTCAAAAATCATTGCTTGGAAGTGTTTGCTGTGGTTGACCTGCAGTGCATTAAAACTGATAATGACCCTCCTTTTAGTAGTAAAGCTTCTATAGAATTTTGTCAGACATGGGGCATTTTACATATAACTGGCATTCCATACAACCTTCAGGGACAGGCAATAGTGGAGCTCACTCATCATAGACTAAACTTCAAGTTAAAACACAAAAGGGGGAACAGGAGACTTTTTTTCTCCCTTTAGACTTCTCAAACAAGCACTACTTACTTTAAATTTTTTCACATTAAATGATCAAGGGATGACTCAAATGGAGCATAAATACGGCCAGCTTTCACCTGGTAACTCTCCACTGGTGTACTAAAAGACACCAGAAGAGGAAAAATGGAAAGGCCCTCATCTTTTAATAATCTGGAGTAGAGGATTTGCTTGTGTCTTTCCAGAAACCGCAGCTGCACCCGTTTGGGTTTCTGGCAGGTGTGTAAAATAGTGGCATTGAGGAAGACCATCTGATGCATGACTTTAAGCAGATGACCCTGGGAGATGATGGAGGGTGGAGAACCCAGGTTGCCCACCCATGGATGCCAATGAGAAGAACTTGAGAGGTCAAGCTGATAATCTTGGAGATTGGCCAAACCCCAATTAAAACATAAGCATGGGCCACTACAGAATGCTCAATGAAATTTGGCTGCTGCCCTACAAAAACTGACCGTTTGGAAAGCAAGTCATGTTTGTACTAATAAGTATGGTACCAAAATGAGTGTTGTTCATAACAAAACCAGCTGGGCCCAAGCTTGTGTATTTGCTCCCTATGTACTTATGGTTTGTAATAATATTCAGATCCAACTCAATCCCATTACCCAGCTATATTATATTGAATGTGTAAATTGTTATTTATATCATTGTATTAAAAATACAAAAATCAATCAATTATGCTTATGTGCCAGCCTACTGCAATATGGATACCTGTAAATGCTACTAAACAATTGAAACAAACACTGACTTTGCAAATTTTGCCCTTTATATTTCAAAAGGTGTTGCATAGAGAAAAATGAGCAATAGGCTTAATTATTGGTGTTATTATTACTATTATTGGAATAATTACTCCCAAGGCCACATCAGCTGTGGTCTTGTCCCAAGGAGCTCAAACTAATACTTTTGTAAATAACCTTTTTCAGCACTCTTCTCATTTATGGCATGTTCAACATTCTATAGATTTGACTTTTCAAGATGAATTAGTCTGAACGATGTGGTGTTTTGGATGGGTAAAGAATTAGAGAACATCCATACCCAAATGGAACATCCTTGTCATTATAGTGTTACCACCTACTGTATTTCCCCTACCCTGAAGTATAACAGTAGCGACTATGATTGGAGTAAAATTAAGACCCATGTCTTAGGA
This sequence comes from Tarsius wallacei, assembly GCA_963574415.1. Classification (NCBI taxonomy): domain Eukaryota; kingdom Metazoa; phylum Chordata; class Mammalia; order Primates; family Tarsiidae; genus Tarsius; species Tarsius wallacei. Next base: position 11,602 of record CAUYQG010262106.1, read on the forward strand.
GCATGGGGACAACATAATGCGACTTTAGATATCCTTGCTTTACAAAAAGATATACAACTGAACTCTACACAACTAGATACTTCTAATGACCAACTCATTGAAAGTATAGTGACTGGATTTCAAACTTTTAATAGAGAAACATGGCTCAAAAATCAAAACATTATTTTTGTTGCTTCTTATTGTGGCTGTAACTGTGCTCTTTCTTTTCTGTGCAGTCTACAGAATCAGATTAGCCAATAAGAAGTCAAATGAAAGCTCTTCAACCAAAAATTGTTATGGTTGTCCTTATGCAACAATTAAATATAAAGGGGGAGATGCTGGAGACCACTGTCCTGCTTGAACTCTGCTGAAAACATACTTGTCATATGTGCAGAGTCACAACCAGTCAAGAATGCCTATAATGGCAAAGCCAGATAGACATGTATGCTGAGGTAGGTTCTAAAAGTGCAGTGTCTGTTGTCTTAGAATAGATAAAAAATTATACATTGTTTTGCAAGCAGCTCAATATATTTTGTAAACAGCCATGCTTTAATCACAAAATCTTTCTTAGATGAAAATTAGGAGTTTTCTTTGTACTGTCTGTACTTTGTCTTTTAAGGCTTACGTAACTATGTCATTTTGTACTAATGAAAGTCTGATGGGTAAGAAACTCGGGGCCTTTGTCATATGAAGCAAAGTGCCCCCTGGTTACCCCCACCTTCTCATTCTAAAAGTGTTTTATGAATTGTGTTATACCATGCCGTTCCTCTTTCAGTGTTCTTTATAACCCAGGATGCAGCAGATGTGCACATTTGATGACTTTTTTCTCTCCATTACAAAACTATTACCTGAGCAGCCCCAGTAGAAGAAAAACTGCTCTGCCTTAGGAGTCTGGCTCCTCTTTCACCAAGGAGGGAGATGAGGCAGCCATCATGAATTCTGCAGATAGTTCAGACAGAAAATGAGGTCTCTCTGACTCCTGACCACTGTTTACCTGATTTAGCCTCATCTCACAGAGGATATAACGTAGTAGCAGATAGACTTGGTGCCTTTTTAGTTGTCCACTATCATGCAAGAGTGATGGAGAGCTTGTCCCTCCTTCTCAGAGATTTCTCTATGAGGTCCCTTCACTCTTCAGCCCATCCATCAGCACATCCTTGTGAGGTCCTCACCATGGCTAGTCATGTTGTCATCCCAGGAAATTCTTCAGGGGAGATGCAGAATCATGCTCCATGGCCGACTGAGGTCAGCAGAGACTACGGTTATCATTAGGCTGTGTGGTTTATGTTGAGCTGCATGTGGCAATGTATAAAAGGAGACATAAAAAATCCAGGAAGAAAAACTAACTCTTCTCCTGGCTCTGGAGTATGAGTTTTCATTCTACCAAACAGTCCTATTCATGGACTTCCCAATTCTTTTTAGCAACACCATCCACTCTCATCCTCTTGGATAAAAACATTGACTAATTTAAGTTTTCTTGGTGCTTCTTGTTTCCTTTCCCTGAACTGTCCTCCTCATTTTGTGGTCCTGATTTCAAGCTTTAGGGATAATGAGTTAGCACACTGATTTTGAAGGGAAAATTGATTTTTTTAAAAACCTATTTATCTATCAACCACTGTTTTTGTGATCTTGAACACTAACATCCTTATTTGAGCACCTACATGCCCAGATGTGCACATGTGTAAGTACTCAGAGTTCAGCCACAGTGCAGTTAGACCAGTCTTTTCTAAAGAAAGAAGATAAATGAATCCGTGATCAAAAACATATAGTGTCATACATTTTATTCAACATAATACTGGGCAGAAAAATCTCCCCCCCAAAATACAGGCTAAAACTACATAAATGCATTCAAAGTGGAGAAGCATAAATCACATTGTCTCTTTGCTGTCAGCATAATTTTATATATAGAAAACCCTGAAGACTCAACAGCAAAATTGTTAGAACTGACAAAAATATTTAGTAAAGTTTCAGGAGATAACATCAACATACAAAAACCAGTGGTATTCATACACACGCACAAACACACACACACACACACACACACACACACACCGTTCAAAAATAAATACAGAAAAAATTCCTTTAAAATAGTTAAAAATGACTAAGAAATGAATTTAACAAAATTTGTTTAAGATCTTCACATTAAAAACTACCAAACTTTAATTAATGAGATTGAAACATATAAAAATAAAAAACTGCCTTGTGTACATGTATTGGAATAATTAATATTGTTAAAATGTGTATACTAAAACAAAAGCTATTTACAAATTCAATGCAATTGCTATAGAAATTTTATTTTACACAGAAACACTAATACTAAAATTGAAATGGAACTGCAAAACAACCTCAAGAAGCCAATATAATCTTGAGCAAAAAGAACAAAGCTGGAAACATCACAGTACCTCATCTCAAAATCTTTGAAGCCATATTAACGAACACAGTATGAAATCAGCATTAAGAAAAACTCAGCAATCAGTGAAGACAAATAGAAAGATATATATATTTTTTTGAGTTGGAGTCTCACTCTGTCACCCATGCTGGAGTTCATTGACACACTTAGGGCCACCCCAGCATCAAACTGGGCTGCAGCAAACTTTCCACTTCAGCCTTCCAAGTACCTGGAGCTACAGGCTCACGCTAACACATACAGTTAATTTTTAAATGTATTGATTGTAGAGATGAGGTGTTGCCAAGTTACCTGGACTGGTCTCAAACCCTTGGCTCAGACAATCCAATCACCTTGACCCCCCAAAGTGCTGGGATTACAGACTGAGCCACTGAGCCTGGCAGGTCAATGATTTTTAACAAAGATTCCAAGAGCAAACAATGGGAATATGTCAGTCTTCAAGAAATGGTGAAAAACAAAACAAAACGCTCTGGAAATTTATATGAGGAAAAATGGAATTAGACCCTTAGTTTACTTATTGTACAAAAATATACTCCAAATGGTAGGACAGAAGCTCCACAGCATTGACTGGGCAAGGATTTTTTTCGACATTACTTCACTTAGGCAATGAAAGTAGAAAGTCAAATTAGATGATATCAAAGTAAAAGAGTCTTCACTGCAAGTGATAAAATTAACAGAGTGAAGCAATAACTCACAGAATGGGTGATAAGATTTTCCAACCATACATGTGGAAAGGGTTAATATCCAAAATAAGAAGGAACTCAACCCAATAGCAAGAAAGCAATGTGTTTGAAAAATGGATAAAGAAACTGAACAGACATTTCTGAAAAGTAAACAATAGATCAACAGATATATACAGCTTAGACAAAAACTTTGTATCTATCGAGATTATAATATTGTATTTGTCCTGTTAACATATTCAATTATATTGGCTGATATAAAATAATTTATTTGAAAAGTAATATACCCTTTTTATCTATCTATCATCTATCTATCTATTTATAGAGATGTGGGTACAAGTAATGAATAGCTACATAAGCAGGATGTATGTAGGTGAAGTTTGGTCTTCTATCTGACTCTCACTCCCTCTGGTAGTGGAGCAGGTACCCTTTGTGTGGTCATCCTCTCCTCTCTCCCTCCCCTGGTAGTTTTCAGTGACTGCCAATCCCTCCATTGTCCTAATGTGAGTAGTATTCAGGGCCCACTTATGTGTGGTATTCTGTTCTTTGTTTCTGTGATACTTTCCAATTTCATCCAATTTGCTTCAAAGTCCATAATTTTGCTCTTCTTTATAGCTTTATTATACTCCATCATGTATATGTATCACATTTTCTTTATCCAGTCCAAATTTTATGAGAAGTAGGATTGGTTCCATGTTTTGCTATTGTCAATAGTATGGCAATAAATATGTGTGTGCAGATGTCTTTTTTGTAGAATGATTTATGTTCCTCTGGGTATATTCCCAGAAGAGGGATTGCTGGATTATATGGAGGTCAAATTTTACTCTTTTTTTTTTGAGTTGATGTCTCACTCTGTCACCCAGGCTGGAGTGCAGTGGCACACTTATGACTACCCCAGTGCAGACCTGCTGGGCTCCCGCGATTCTTCTGCCTCAGCCTTTCAAATAGCCAGAACTACAGGCATGAACTACCAGGCCTGGCTAATTTTTGATTGATTGTAGAGGTGAGGTCTTGCCAATTTGCCTGGGCTAATCTCAAACTTGCGGATTTAGGCAGTCAACTAGCCGCGGCATCCCAAAGTGCTGGGATTACAGACTGAGCCACCGAGCCCAACCAATTTTTACTTCTTTTAGAAATCGCCACACTGCTTTCCATAGAAGTTGCACTATGGACACTTGCACTCCCACTGTGTAGAAGTGTAGAAGTGTCCCCTTTCAACACACCCACACAAACATCTGTTTTTTTTTGACTTATTAATGGTAGCCATCCTTACGGGAGTCAAGTGGTATCTCACTGTAGTTTTGATTTGCATTTCTCTGATAGTGAGACTGATAATTTTTTCATGTGTCTGCTGACTGCTTCTATGCTGTGTTTTGAGAAATGTCTGTTCATGTACTATACCCACTTGTTAATGAGATTGTTAGTCTTCTTTCTTTCACTTCATTTGGGTTCCTTGTGAATCCTGGATGTTAGGTCTTTGTCAGATACATAATTTACATAAATAAAAAATAAAAAAGAGAAAAAATGGTGCTGCAATAGCTTACTGTGAGGAACTAAATACCAATGTTTTCCATATTGTGTTTAAACTTCTACATACACATTTGGGTTCATGAGTGTTTTTCAGGAGTGCGTTTCTGAACAAAAATGTATTTTCTCAGTGCTCACCTCCAGCAATTTACTATAGATTTCCTACCTTCTGCTAGAATTTCATTTATAATTTCTCAGAGGAATTATGGTTGACTTTTTTTTTCCATCATGGAAATATGAATGCCTATTTTTGGATGAAAGCTTTTATAGCCTTTAAATCCATAAAGAAATCAATTACTTAACATCTGCAATTTGTACAAATGTGAAAAATCTATACATAAACCTCTGATACCTATTTAGTTTGATCCACTGCCCTCTCTGGCAATAAATAAACACAACATTATCCCAGGAGCAATTAATACAAGACTTGCAACATCTTTCAAAACAATGGTCCTCCAAGAAGGGAATGGTGTCTTGTGAGAATAGATTGTGAGTGTATGTATGTGATTATTTTAAAGAAATAGCATCATTTATTCATTAATTGCTTTCAAACCTCATTTTCGTATTTCCCAACATACCAGTGTATCCAGGCAAAAATTGCTACAGTTTTTACTAGTTGATTGCACATTTTTCTTTAGATGATATAAAAAAAAATTAACATACCCTCTCCTTACATAAACTGAACCACAAAATTAAAAGTAGTGTGCTAATGATGTATTTTTTAAATTTTGTATGGAAATTAACATTATTTGCTAATATTTGTTAAGGGATTTATTTTCAGTTCATGTACGAGATTAAGACTTTTCCATTTTTTAGCTTCCTTGTAAAGTTTTGATATCAATATTCCCTTAATCTGAAAAAATGTGCATTTGGGTATATGTATTTACTTTCTATTATCAGGGAAAGCATATGTAAGTTTATTGTGTATGTGTGTGCTTTTCTAAAGCAAATAAGTGTCTGAAAGAATTCACCACCAATGCTTCCTGAACTAAAATTTGCAGTGTGGAGACATTTTTGATGGCTGAATCAATGTATTTAATATATATGAAATATAATTAAGATTTTATATTTATTCGTATGCCCACAATGTGTGCCATGGTTTTGAATACTGTGATTTCTCTCTCATTTGCTAATATAATGGCACAGAATTGAGTACAATGTTCTGTTACTAGATTTCTGAATTGTGCATAGTGCCTGTAGTGCTGCTCCCTATTTTATTCCTATGTGAAAACATGTGTCTGTTCTTTTTTTATTCCTTGCTCATTGCAGCTACAATTTATAAATATTTCTAATGTTTTACAAAATTAATGGTTAATTGATTTTTCTATATTTATTGTTTGTCCTCACTAGATGTTTCCATTGTTTCATTTAATAAACTTGATTGTAATATCAACATCATTCAATTTAAAATATTCTCTCACTTGTGTTTTGTTTTCTCAACTAACTCATTGATTGTAGAGACATCTGATGTTTTATTTATAAAATGAAGAGATATTATGCATTTTTGAAAAATCAGGTGAAAATTAAAAATTTCCAGAATCTCACGATGTATATGAGTACTACACGCTGGCTGGGTTTATTATTTAGTGTCCTCCAGGGGCAACTCCTTTGACTCCTGGGGTCCCCAAATCTTCCTCCATGGAGTGTGGTGTCTGGGTCCTCCCTGGACTAGCGGATGGCCAGAGTGGCATATGTGCTGTACTTAGCTGGAGGGCTTCCTTTCTGAGACAGAGGAGGTTCAGTTGTCTCCCTTCTGAGGGGCAAGCTGTGCAGCTGTGCATAGACCACATTGTGGGGGGCTTCAGATGCAGCAACCTGTAGTGGGAGAAGAATGAGAGGGAAGGTTCATGATTCAGGGAGGTGTCTGGAGAGGATAGGACCCACTTGACTGCCCCTCTGTTCATCATTTTCTGCTTGTCTGTCCTTTGTGTTCAGGAATTCCCCTTTCAGGAATAAATAGGAGGCTATTCCCTGCCTCAGTCTGGAGAGGTTCACCTGAGCATATGTCACTCCCTGAGATTCCTCCTCGTGTTGGCTCTGCTGAGAGAGTGACAGAAGAGTCTTTTTGATTTCACTGTCTGTTGTTTCCACATGTTGCCAGAGTGATCTAATTATATCACCTTCATAATGGACTCTGCAGGGACTTCCTAAAGCCTCAGAGTGTCTGGCTGCTTCCTTCTTGCAGTTCTGACCTCTCATATCCACACTCTAACCTTGCCTATTTGGCTCCAGTCACATGGTCCATTTTTCTGGAAAAGACTGTTGCTGCCTCAGAGCTTTTGCACGTGCTGCCTCCTCTGCCTGCAGCTGCCCATCCACTAGATGTGTGCATGGTCCTCCCCACTCTGTCTTCTCCTTAGATGACACCTTATCAGACAGCCATTTCTTGTCACTCAGACTGTTCCTATTCCCCACACTCTATATACTTCCTTGCTTAATTTTTTACAGCATGTTGCCCACTGGACACCATGCATTTATTTGCATGTGGTCTGTCACCCATGAAGTGAGCCCAGAAGGGTGGGGTAGTTCTGGTCTCAGCTGTGTCTGCAGCGCCAACATGGAGATGATCAAGAGTAAGATATCTGTGGACATTTGCTGGATGAATGAATGAAGGAACCCAGGACTGTTGGTTGTTCATTTATTCCTGCATCCTTCTGAAGCCTGGGAGCACACTAACAACCAGATGGTCAGACAGAGGACAAGGAGCCAGAAAGGGGACAGAAGGAGAGGTCAGGTCCCAGGAAACCAGGAGAGAGAGTTCAGCAGGCAGCAAACAGCGCTTGAGGAGGGAGGATGCATGGAAGAATGATAAAGAGCAGAGTGAGGGGATACAGAGAGGAATACCAGGGTTAAATCTGGAACAGGAAGCCTGTGGTGCCCTGGGTAGGGGCAGGATCTCACCTGATTGTGCAGCTCTGCCCTGTCCTCAGGCTGTGTGTCCTTCAGGGCAGCATCTGCAGGGACAGGACAAGGGGTTCATGTCCTGGGAAGAGTCCTTGGGAACTCTCAGGGCCACATACTGGCTCTGGTCCAGATGTGGCTACTGTCTGAGGCTATAGCATGAGGTTCAGATAATCTCCTCTGAGCCCAGGGTCCTTCCCAGACTGTGCCTCTACCCTGATGCTACTGAAAACATAGGAACCCATTATCTCTCCCAAGTGGCCATCTCTCCTTCCTCTCACAGCTTTGTTCTTCCTAGAAGTCAACAGTTGGACTGGACATGGAGTAAGGCACAGGAGTGTGAGAGGCGGTGAGAGAGCCATGGGCAGGAGGGATTCTGAGGTCCCTGGGAAGATTCACCTCCTCTGCAGGCCTCAGTCCTCGGGCTATGGCTCTGCAGCCCCCACAGGATTTTGGACATCATCCTGTCTCTGGGCTGGTGGAGAAGGACAGAGCCTCACCCCTGGGACATAAGAACCACCTCCGGCACACAAACTCAAGAGGAGAGAGGGAGCCTTGAAACACTCTTGCATGAAGACAAACAAAACCATCAAAAGAACAGGGAGACAGTCCACAAACTGGGAAAAAATATTTTCCCAACTGCATGTCTGACAAAGGCCTGACATTGAAGATCTACAGGGAATTCAAACGTGTGAAAAGAAAAAAAACCAGCCTCATTATGACAGGGTAGAAGATATGAAAAGACAGTTCTCAAAAGAAGAGAGCCAACAGATACATGAAATGAGCAGCCAACAGATACATGAAAATGTGCTCATCCTCACTAGTCATCAAATAAATGCAAATTAAAACCACACTGAGATACCACCTAAATCCAGGCAGGAGCGCCATCATCAATAACTCAAAAAACAACAGGTCTTGGAGAGGTTGTGGCAAAAAGGGAACACAGTCACTGTGGAAAACAATGTGGTGATTCCTAAAGGATTTAAAAATCGACCTTCCATATGACCCCAGAATCCTCTTTCTTGGAATATACCTAGAGGAACTCAAATCACTCTATAAAAAAGATAACTGCACCCGTATGTTTGTTGTAGCATTGTTCACAATAGCAGTAATATAGAACCAACTGTGCTGCCCATCTAAAGAGCACTGGGTAAAAAAAAAAGTGGTACATATACATGATGGAATATTATGCAGTCATAAAGAAGAACAAAATCATGAACTCCACAGCAACCTGGATGGAGTGGGAGTCTATAATACTTAGCTATCTTTCACAGAAACAAAGAACTTAGTATCACATGTTCTCACTCATAAGCGGGCCTTGAACAACTATTATAATACTATAAGAAAATGATTGGCAATAGTGGGAAACTGTTGGAGGACAGGGGGTGTGGGGAAGTGGAATTGGCGGTAGTGGGAATCTGCCTGGGGCACACCTCATCGACAAGGGTACCTGCACAATGAACATTTGCATACCTAACCCTGAATTGTACCCTATATCACTAGAATTAAAAAAAATTAAGCCGGGCTTGGTGGCTCAGCCTGTAATCCCGCGTCTTTGGGAGGCTGAGGTGAGTGGATTGCCTGAGCCCACGGGTTCGAGACCCGCCTGGGCAGGCGAGACCTCATCTCTACAATAAATCAAAAAATTAGCCGGGCGTGGTAGCACACGCCTGTAGTTCCAGCTACTTGGAAGGCTGAGGCGGAAGGATCGCCGGAGCCCAGCAGGTCGAGGCTGCGGTGGC
>CAUYQG010262108.1:0-12011 GCA_963574415.1 Tarsius wallacei
GTAGCGCATGCCTGTAGTTCCAGCTACTTGGAAGGCTGAGGCGGAAGGATCGCCGGAGCCCAGCAGGTCGAGGCTACGGTGGCCAGGAGTGGCCACTGCACTCCAGTCTGGGTGACAGAGTGAGACTCCAACTCAAAAAAAAAAAGAAAAGAAAAGAAGATGCAAAGCTGGGTGTGGAGGTGCATGCCGCTAGCCTCAGCCTTCCAAGTCGCTGGAACTACAGGCATGTGCCACCATGCCTGGCTAATTTTTTGATTTATTGTAGAGATGAGGTCTCGCCAAGTTGCCCAGGTGGGTCTTGAACCCAGGGGCTCAGGTAATCCTCTCACCTCGGCCACCCAAAGTGCTTGGATTGTAGGTGTGAGCCACTGCACCCAGCCTAAAAAAATTGTTTTTAAATAAGCCAGGCATTGTGGTGCACACCTGTAGTTCCAGCTACTCAGGAGGCTGAGGCAGGAGGATCACTTGAACCCACGAGTTCGAGACTGCTGTGAGCCATGATTGTGCCACTGAACTCCAGCCTGGATGACAGAGCGAGACTTCTTTTTTAAATTCAATTGGACAGCACGTGTAGGGGGCTTCTAGCCAGTACCCAGATGCAGGGGAGCACCCCACATGGCTTCCCATGAGCCTTTGGTGGTCAGTTTGAGTATGTGATCCTTATGGGAGGAAGCGATGTCTTAGACTTCTTTATATCGTTTATAGACAAAAAGACATTCTCTGTAGAAAGACCAGTTGGGAATACTTACTGGGAGGAAATTACAGCAGGAGAATAAATACAGTGCTGTGTGAGTCACACATGGGCTTAATCTGACATGGATTTTCTTTCTTTTTTTTTTTTTTTCTTTTTGAGACAGAGTCTCACTCTGCTGCCCAGGCTGGAGTGCAGTGGCACGCTCACAGCCACCACATCCTCGACCTTCTGAGTTCAGGTGATCTTTCCACCTCAGCCTTCCAAGTAGCTGGAACTATAGGCATACACCACCACATCCAGCTAATTTTTTGATTTATTGTAGAGACGAGGTCTTGCCAAGTTGCCTAGGCCAGTCTCAAACCCTTGGACTCAGGCAATTCTCTCACCTCCTTCTCCCAAAGTTCTAGGATTACAGGCGTGAGCCACTGCACCCGGCCGGCAGCAAATTATTTACACTCTGCCTATTGAGAGGTAGCATATGTCCCCCTCTCCTAAATCTGGGTGGGCTTGTCATTGCCTTGGCCAAGAACATATGGCAGAAGTGATGTGAAGTGGCTTAAGAGGCGAGGTAACAAAAGGCTATGTGACTTCCTCCTTGACTTTAGGAACGCCAGCTCTTGGAGCTCTGAGCATTAAGACATAAGTCTGACTACCCCAAGCAAGCCAGAAAGAGAAGCCATTGAGACATACAAGTTGGCCATCACACCTGAGCCCAATCTTTAAGTCATCCCCACCCAGGTACCAGGCATGAGTGAAGAGACTTCCAGATGATTCCAGGCCCCACCTGGTCAAGTTATTACCAACCCTTTGAGAGTCTTCCCAGGTGATCCTAGATATGGGGAGCATAGCCAGAGCCGAGCTGAGCTCTGTCTGAATTGTTGGCCCGTGAGCTGCGAGTGTCCTAACACAGTTTTGCTTGACACCTCTAAGCGTGGAGTGACTTGTTACACAGCAATGGATACCTGGAACTTTGATGATCTCATTAAATCCCCAAAACAACTCCATGAGAAAGTCATGATCACTGTCTTCATGGGGAAACTGAGGCTAAAGACCCACTCCCAGTTATGCAGGATGTGGCAGAGCAGGGATCAGAACCCACCTGTAACCATCATCTAAAACTGTTTCTAACTCTGAGTCATCAGGCTGCCGTAAGGCGTGAGGTGCAGTTTTTCTTTTTTCCTTTTTTTGAGCGTGAGTCTCACTGTCGCCCAGGCTGGAATGCAGTGGCATGTTCACAGCCACCACAGCCTTGACCTGCTGGGCTCAGGCGATCCTTCCACCTGAGCCTTCCAAGTAGCTAGAACTATAAGCGCATGCCACCATGCCCGGCTAAGTTTTTGATTTGTTGTAGAGACGAGGTCTCGCCGAGTTGCCCAGGCTGGGAGGTGCGATTTTTTAACGTGTAATGATATCTATCCATTTCAGTGAGGCCCAGTCCTGCCCCTCAAGACAGTCTCATGGGAGATAAGACAACTGGGACAAGGCTGTAGATATCTGCATACTAAATTCCCTCATTACAAATACAGAGAGTGAAGCAGCCAGAGAGGCCTAATTAGAGAACAGAAGACAGAGAACTCATAGCTGGCCCAAAGCCAAGTCAGAGCAGCAGATGTCTCTGGTGACATCTGCTAGAAAGTGTGACCCATCGCAGGAGTGACCCAACGCCATGGCGGGAAGTGTCAAACACTGTCCCCACTGAGATGGATCCTGGGTCTGTTCTAATCAACATTCTTCTTGATAACATAAATGAAAGAAACCTTTTAAAAAACTAGCTCATCAAATTGATAGAAATGCAAATAAAATTCACAGATACCTGAAGAAGTCAGCTGTAAAAAACGACTCCAGCAGAAGTGGGCAACCCTTGTGAACCAGGCGAGGCTGTAGATATCTGCATACTAAATTCCCTCATTACCAATACAGAGAGTGGAGCAGTCAGAGAGGCCTAATTAGAGAACAGAAGACTGAGCGCTCATAGCTGGCCCAAAGCTGAGTCAGATTAGCACTGCAGCCTTTTCCAGAAAGAGATGGCTGAGCCAGCCCCATAGGAAACTATGTGTCCTGAGAGTCACAGCTTTTGCTGCCCACAGGACACCAAGACGGGTCTGTGTGACCAAAAGAACATGGCAGAGTGCTGGCATGTCACCTTCAGAATGAGGTTATGAAAAACTAAGGGCTTCAGTCTTGGGCTCTTTTTCCTCCTCTCGCTCGGATGTAAGCCAGTGGCCATGTTGTAAGAACACTCAAGCAGCCCTGTGAGGAAGTCCACATGAACAGGAGCTGAGACAGCTGGCCAGCAACCAACAAGTCACACACACCTGCCCACAATACCTTGGCAGGTATCTCTAGCCCCAAATACCTGTAGCCCCTGCAGACAGCTTGGCTACAACCTCGTGAAAGACCCTGAGACAGAAGCACCCAGTTAAGCTGCTCCTGAATTCCTAATCCACAGAAACCATAAGATAATAAATGCCGGCTGTTTATGCTGCCAAGTTTTAGGGGGAATTTTTTACACAGCAATGGGCAACTAACACATCACTCACAGCTGCTGTGGTCCTTGCTGTGTGGCCTGGCACTGCTCCATCTGAGAGGCTGCATTAGCACTTGTGACTGGTCAGGCATGGTAGCTCACACTTGTAATCCTAGAGCTTTAGGAGGTCTAGGTGGGAGGATCACCTGAGGCCAAGAGTTTGAGACCAGCCTGAGTAACACAGTGAGACTCCATCTCTACCAAAAAACAAAACAAAATAAAATTTGTGATTGAGTAAATGGCCAGTACAGACAACACTTCCACTGTAATCATGAGTCAGGCTTCTAAAGGAACCAATCACAGAAGACCACAGAGTGTATGACTCCATTTATATGAAATGTCCAGAATGAGTAAATCTATAGAGACAGAAAGCAGATTGCTGGTTGCCAGGGGCTAAGGGATTGGAAAGAAATGGGGTGTGACTGCTAGTGGTTCAGAGTTTCCTTGTGAAGTGATGAAAATGTCCTGAGATTGGTTATGGCGATGGTCGCATAACTGTGAATATACTAAAAGCCACTGAACTGTGCACATTGAATGGATTGTATATGTGAATGATATCTCAAAAAAGCTCATTTTATTGAATGGATTGTATGATATGTGAATGATATCTCAAGAAAGCTTGTTTTACTAAAAATTGAGGAGGGTTGGGGCGTGGTGGCTCATACCTATAATTCCAGCATTTTAGGAGGCCGATGGGGAGGGATTGCTTAAGCCCAGGAGTTCGACACAAGCCTGGGCAACATAGCAAGACCTCTACAAAAAATGTAAAAATGAGCCAGGTGTGGCGGCGTGCACCTGTAGTCCTAGCTATTTGGGAGGCTGAGGTGAGAGGACCACTTGAGCTTGGGAGGTTGAGGCTGTGGTGAGCCATGATCATGCCACTGTACTCCAGCCTGGGCAACAGTGTGAGACTGCGGCTCTAAATAAATAAATAGATAGAGGAATAGATAGAGAAACAAATAAATAAATAATAGAGGCAAAGTCACTGATGCCCAAAGAATGAATGGCACCAGGAATGGTGCCCAGGAAGGCGAGGGGGAGCTTTGTGATGCTGGCCTGCTGGGCCCTTCCTCGTGTGTGGGAGAGGGGACACAGGCCAAGGCGGGCTAGCCGACGCCTGGGAGCATGTCAGGAGATGAGCAGACCATGCGGGTGTGGGGTACTCAGTGCTGGCCCCGCCTACTAGGTCAGAGGAAGTTTCTTGCTCACCTTACAGGGAGACCCTGCCTGGTCTCAAGCACTGGGTTCCCAAGCTGAAGGGGCTGGAAACAGCCCTGACTTCTCATCCTTCATAAAAGATTCGTCACCTCGATTCTTCCAGAATCCTCGCAAGAGGATTCACACCCAGCTTTCCTGGCACACTTTTCCACGTGCCCAGGCCAAGGCCCTTCCTGCAGAATGGGGGCTACAAAACCACAGGTTGCAACAGTCCCGAAGGATAGTCCCCTTCCGGGGATGAGCTGTTTTGACAGCAGAGAGTCACTGAAGGACGCAGGAAAGTCGGTCCGTGCTGAAAGTCCCAGAAATGGGTGGTAAATTTAGGACAAAGGCTGTAAAGGGCAGGGAGTAAACGTGTACAATGTCTTACTTAAGAGGTGGCCAAGACAGAAAATAGAAACAGCTTCAAAACAGACTTTGAACAAAGCGCCAGGCGAGTGTGTCTTATAGAGCCCTCGGGGTGTCGGAATGTTCTGTCCCCTCTGGCCTTTGAGGCTGGTTTCGGAGTCAGACTCTCATCATGCAGAGAAGCCAGAGGGCAGACCCAAGCAGCCCTTTTGTGAACTCCAACTGGTATGCTGATGAACTTGAGAGGTGTTCAGGAACCCCCACAATATCATACACAGAAATGGTCCTGGAGGAAGGAGACTTTTTCTGGAGAGAGTTCATGATTTCCAGCAGATTTCCAAAAAGGATTTTAAATCTGAAATGGGTTAGGAACCCTTGGGTGGTGTGGGCCAATGTAGGTAGACAATGGATTTTTTTTTTCTTCCTTTGGCAAATCTGTATTTCACAAACTTTTAAATAATTAATTTGTATTCATTCTACCTAATTTAAAACAAACAGTATACAGCCAGGCACTGTGGCTCACTCCTGTAATCCCAGCACTTTGGAAGGCCAAGGCAGGAGGATTGCCTGAGCCCAGACCTCATCTCTACAAAAAATCAAAAAGTTAGCCAGATGTGCCTGTAGGTGTGCCTACTTGGGAGGCTGAGGTGGAAGGATCACCTGAGCCCAGGAGGTTGAGGCTGCAGTGAGCTGTGATCGTGCTACTACACTCTAGCCTGGATGACGGAGTGAGACCATGACTCAAAAAATAAATATATAGTATACATGAATAAACTCATTCATAAGACATAACATATATTAAAAACATCCACACACATGATTTAGAAGATCCCAACCTCTAACATGTAGGCCACCCTAATCTTAAAATGCCCAGATAGTTAATATCTCTCAAAATATGGCTTATGCCTGTAATCCAACACTTTTGGAGGCCAAGGAGGGAGGGCCCTTGCACCCAAGAATTCAAGACAGCCTGGACAACATAGTGGGATACCATTTCTACCAAAATTTTAAAAAAAAATTAGCCGAGCATGGTGGCAATGTCTGTAGTCCTCATTTCTCAGGAGGCTGAGGCAGGAGGATTGCTTCAGCCTAGGAGTTGGAGGCTGTAGTGAGCTATGATCATGACACTGCACTCTACTCCATGACAGAGTGAGACGTCAACTCAAAAAAAAAAAAAAATCCCTGCATATTCCTTTTTTTTCTGCCCTGACCTCAACCTAATCACACACACACACACACACACACACACACTCAGGGCAGTCCCCAGGGCCTCAGCTGCAGCTGCTTGGCAATTTACCCATTCTCCTGAGATCAACTCCACTGTGGGACACAGGCCCAGGCCCAGGTACTCGGCACCCAGGGCACACCTCTCCTACCCCAATCTGCAGACAACACTCTGCTGGGTGGAAGAGACATCCTGGGGACGACACAGAGGGCTCCAGACACCTCATTCCACCATTCATCGCCCAGGCTCTGCTTGGCTGTGCCAACCTGCTTCTGCCCTCAGGCCAGGTCTCTGGGCCACTTCTGTCCCCAGGAACCTCTGCCATCGGTTCAGACTCAGCCCCATGGCAACAGCCCCTTCGTTACTGATCAGGCGGGTCTTCGGGGCCCGCAGTGCGTGCCCCCATGACTGACTGCCCATGTCCATTCTCTCACTGAATCATCACCAGCCCCTAAGGTAGGCATTCTGGTTTACCAATGAGAAAAGAGGGACTCAAAGAGGTCATGAAGAGGCAAGTCTTGAACCCAGGCTGGCTCCAGAGTCCTGCTCTTCTGCACTGCCTCTCCTGGGCCAAGCACAGGAACTAGACAGTGTCACCTGACAGCTCACGGCCCCTACGTCGACTTCCAGAAAAATGCCCAAGGGTTGGGACAGGAGGCCACTGAGAGTATAGGGGCCAAGCCGGGCAGAGACGGAAATACAGGCACCACCCCAGGCAGACTGGGGCAGGGCTGGGTACCAGAAGCTGTATCCTCCTAGTCACTCTCACTGTAGAGGCTGAGTCCAGGAAGTCAACTCCACCAGAGACGAAGACCTTTAAGAACAAGAAACTCGGTCAGGCTCGGTGGCTCAGCCTGTAATCCCAGCACTTTGGGAGGCCAAGGCGAGTGGATTGCCTGAGCCTGCAGGTTGATGCTGGAGTGACCGTGAGTGTGCCACTGCACTCCAGCCTGGGTGACAGAGTGAGACTCCTACTCACACACACACAAAAGAACAGGGAACTCTAGGCTGGGTGTGGTGGCTCACACCTGTAATCCCAGCACTTTGAGAAGCTGAGGTAGGAGGATCACTTGAGGCCAGAAGTTCAAAGAAATGTAATTCTTACAAAGGAGGGTGTAGTATGAGTATGAAAAGAAAGAGCTGTTTCCATAAAGAAAATGAAGCTGAGTACTTTAGAAAGCAACAAAAACAAGTTACCCAGGAAGACAAACTTTCTGTTGAATTGGACTGGCCAAGACAGTTGCAAGAGATTGGCAGGAACTATCAAAAATTTACAAATAGGACTGGTAGGGTGGTTCATGCCTGTAACCCCAAGACTTTGGGAAGCTGAGACTGAAGGATCACTTTATCCCAGGAGGTCAAGTCTGCAGTGAACCAGGAACATGCCACTGCACTCCTGCCTGGGCAACAGAGTAAGACCCCAACTTAAAAAAAAAATGACTGTGAAATAAAAAATGTGGAAGGACTATACATTGGAAGTGAGCCTTACACAAAAAGGTTGAACCCATGGCCTACCCAAATAAAAGCCCTTGGCCACCTGGCAACAGATGATATTGCTTTAAGTGAAAACAAAATATTTCATGGGAAAGGAGAAAAGACAGCAACTGGCAACTACAGCAGCTTCTCTGGGTGAGTGGTGCTGGGGAGGTGTGCAAGACCCTATGTGGCCCACCACAGAAAAAAATACAATATGGCTGGGTGCAGTGGCTTACTCCTATAATTGCAGCAATTTGGGAGGCTGAGGCAGGAGGATCACTTGAGCCCAGGAGTTTGAGATTACGCTGAGCCATGATTGTGCCACTGCACTCTAGCCTGGGGGATAGAGTAAGATTCTGACTTATTAAAAAAAAGTTTAGGTTTAATGTAAAGCATTTTAATAATTCTCTAAACTAAAGTTGCAGTTACTCAACAATGAGTCACATAGGATAAAAGGGCTCCTATTATTATTATTATTATTATTATTATTATTATTAGAGATAAGGTCTGGCTCTGTCACCCAGACTGGAGGGCAATGGTGTGATCATAACTCACTGCAGCCTCGAACTTCTGGGATCAAGTAATCCTCCCATCTCAGCTTCCCAAGTAGCTGAGACTACAGGCCCATGACACCACGCCCAGCTAATTAAAAAAACTTTTTTAGTAGAGATGGGGGTCTTGCTATGTTGCCCATAATGGTCTCGAACTCCTGGCCTCAAGTGCTCCTCCTGCCTTCTTCGCCTTCCAAGCTGCTGTGATTACAGGTGTGAGTCACCGAGTCCAGTCAAAGGGCTCCAATTAAACTATGCCTTGCTCACCAGGACTGTGTCTAACGGTTTATCACACTCTTTGGCCCTAATCCCCAGTTTTCAAACAAGTTGGAGTCACTGTGCTGGGAATATTGGAAGCAATAGAAAAAAACATAAACATCTTCCCAGAGTGTCCATTTGACTCAAAAGTTAGGGGGAGATATTCTTTACAGTAAAGTAAACATGGATATTGCATGGAATCGGATGTAAAATTAACATTAGCATAAAAACAGAAGTTGAAGCTTCAAAGCGAGGTCACAGTGGGGTGGGCTTCTGCAGTCAGGGACTGCACAACCCATCTCTTCTGGCCAGAGGGATGGGTGGGAAAGTTGGAGAACCATCGTCCATCAGGGTCAACGTTACTGCCAGCTGCCTGACCATCTCCCACTAACTCCCTGGGAACCCACAGTGCAAGGGCTTCTGGGATGGCTCCCTCGGGAGCCGTTGGCCTGCTCAGAAGCTTGCTGCTACAGTGCACAGGTAACAGGGTCCCCAGAGTCTACAGCTGTGGCCGAGGTCACCTGATGGCAGACCGCACTGGTAAGCTGCTGTGACCTTCCCGTCCAGGCCCTGCGGACTGGGCCAGGGGCTGTCCTTACATCACCCTGGGGGTGGAAGGAAATGCCCCCTCCCACAAGATCCCTCCAAAGGTA
This sequence comes from Tarsius wallacei, assembly GCA_963574415.1. Taxonomy (NCBI): domain Eukaryota; kingdom Metazoa; phylum Chordata; class Mammalia; order Primates; family Tarsiidae; genus Tarsius; species Tarsius wallacei. The sequence continues at coordinate 8,951 of CAUYQG010262108.1, forward strand.
CTCACCTCTGACACCCAAGCTCCTCTTGACCCCGAAGGGCCAGGAAAAGCTGAGAAACCTAAACTCCCTGTCTGTGACACATCAGAGGGGAACCCGGTGATGAAGAATAAAGCAGTTCCAACTCGTATGTGTAAAATGCATGCCGAATGCGTCATTCATGGGAGGATCAAATAAAACAAAAGGATAAACCTTACCACAGCCAGCAGACCTCAGCAGCCCATGACAGGCGCTCTTGTCGTTTATTTGTATTTATGTGTTTATTTATTTACTTGAGTCGGGTCGGAGTCTCACTCTGTTGCCCTGGCTGGAGTGCAGTGGCACGCTCATGGCACTGCAGCCTTGACCTGCTGGGTTCAGGCGATCCTTCCGCCTCAGCCTCCCAAGTAGCTGGGACTACAGGCATGCACTACCATGCCTGGCTTATTTTTTGATTTATTGTAGAGACGAGGTCTCATCAATTTGCCCAGGCTGGTCTTGAACCTCTGGGCTCAGGCAATCCTCTCACCTCGGCCTCCCAAAGTGCTGGGACTACAGGTGTGATTCACCATGCCCGGCCTATTTGTATTTATTTCTCTACTTTGTTTTATTGCTTTGAGTCAGGGTCTCACTCTGTTGCCCGGGCTGGAATGCAGTGATGCAACTGCAGCTCGCTGCAACCTTGACCTCCCGGGCTCAGGCGATCCTTCCACCTTAGCCACCCAAGTAGCTGGGACTACAGGAACATGCCATCACATTTGGTTAATTTTTGTATTTTTTGTAGAGATGAGGTCTCACTGTGTTGCCCAGGGTGGTCTTGAACTCCTAGGCTTGAGTGATTCTCCCACCTTGACCTCCCAAAGTGTTGGGATTACAGGCGTGAGCCACCACGCCCACCACTGTTGTCATTTAAAATCCATTCCCAGCAGGTGCATACCTGTAACCCAGCTACCCAGAAGGCTGAGGTGGAAGGATCACTTGAGCTCAAGAGTTCAAGACCACACGAACATTATAATGACTGTGATAGATAGATAGATAGATAGATAGATAGATAGATAGATAAAAATCCATCACCTCTTACAATGTGGGCCTCAAAGATTTACTCATCCAATGGCAAAAACGGCAACTTTTTGAGTACCCATAGCCTGCCACAAGTTTTTCTTTTTCTTTTCTTTTTTTTAAACTCAGTCTCACTCTGTCACCCAGGCTGCAGTGCAGTGGCACACTCACGGCCACTGCAACCTCGACCTGCTGGACTCAGGTGATCCTTCCATCGCACCCTTCCAAGTAGCTGGAACCACAGGCACGTGCTACCATGCCCAGCTAATTTTATGATTTATTGTAGAGATGAAGTCTTGCCATGTTGCTCAGTCTTGTCTCGAACCCCTAGGCTCAGGCAATCCTCTTGCCTCTGCCTCCCAAAGTGCGGGGATTACAGGTATGAGCCCAGCTACAAGTTTTTCATTCATTCAATTTTTTTTTTTTTTTTTAGAGACAACGTCTCATTCTGTTGCCCAGGCTAGAGCGCAGTGGTAGAACAATCATAGCTCACTGCAGCCTCGAACTCCTGGACTGAAGGGATTCACCCACCTCATCCTCCCGAGTAGCTAGGACTACAGGCACATACCACCACACCCAGCTATGACACCCAGGCTGGTCTCAAATGCCTGGTCACATGTGATCCTTCTGCCTCAGCCTCCCAAAGTGCTAGGATTACAGGTGTGTGTCACTGCAAGGGACTCGATTTTTCATTATTTCTACTCTTCATGAAAATCTAGTCAGAGATACTGTTATCCCAATTGTCAGATGAGAACACAGAGGCTCAAGAAACTTGTCCAGGTCATCTGCATGTTAGGTGTTAAAGCTAAGACAGGAGCCATCTATCTAATTCTCAAACTCTTACTTTTGACGCTAGCATAAAGCTACCTTTCTATCCATTCTCAAAACACAGCCCCACCGAAAATACGAAGCCATGCACATCTTAGGAAACTACCACCTACGGGATGTGCTGTACTTAATTTAAAAATAGACCCCATTTCATCACTGGTTTCCAAATGATGGCAGGTGGGCTATATCGTTCAAATATTCATGACACCACGCAACAGGGAGAAGAGAAGCATGACCCGGTGATTTGGCTCCCAGATGTCTAGAACCATAAAAAACCAGAGGTGTGGTCTGGGAGCTGGTCTTTTCCTTGGCTTTGAACTGCTTGTTAAATACAGATGGGGGGGGGTCTCGCTATGTTGCCAGGCTGGTCTCGAACTCCTGGCCTCAAGCGATCCTCCATCCTTCCAAAGTGCTAGAATTTCAGGCTCGAGCCACTGTACCCAGCTGAGAAACACTTTTAATGGGCTATTTTTTTAGAAGGATGGGTAAAGGGAAAGGTTGGGGGGAGTTGGTGTTTTTTCCCTTAGATGACTTTCTCATGAGGTGACTTGAGACCAAGATCCTGGTTTTATTCATTTCCCCTCAACAGCAGTTGGCATTGAAGAGGAAAATGCATGCAGTAGGCACACCCTGTTTGCTAGACTTCTGTCCCCTCCCTTAAGGCTGCCTGGGCCCACCTGAGATAAAAAAGAGGAGGTAGCTTTACTCCAAAGGGCTTCAAGAGCCAGCACCATGGCTAGCAACCAAGCTGGAGTCTAAGCCCCAGATCCTGCCCCCTGAAATGTCTGGGGCATCCACAGGGCTGCCTCAGTTTCCCAAACACATGAAGGAATTCCGGACTCGAGAGAAACCATTAGTAAGTCTTTACTCCCATTTCCACACAACCGAGGTTGCAGGACCACAGGGGACTCAGGTTTCCGGAGGAACAGCCCCTCCTCATCTACTCAGTGGGGTGAGATCACCCAGGATAGGCTCGTCGGGTTGCCCCAAGGAAGTGCACACCCCACCCCAGCAAGGCAGCCAAGGACTCAGTCCTTTTGGACAGAAAGAGGTTACCCCTGGGTAACATAGCGAGACCTCCATGTCTAAGGAAGATTCATCTATTTTAATCTATAGCAGATTGATTTTTCTGTCTAAGAAGTAAATGGTCTCATAGGGGTGCTGGCAACCTCTTTCTCTTTTTTTTTTCTTTTTTAGA
>CAUYQG010262115.1:0-13448 GCA_963574415.1 Tarsius wallacei
TCCAGGAGCAAAACTTCGCAGTAAAATTCTTCCGGAACAGCGCAGACGCTCCCGGGCGCTGACACTCTCCCGAGCTTCTTCGCCCTCCTCGCCGGGCGGCTCGGCCGCGGACCCCGCTGGGAGCTGCCCCTCTCGCCCTCGCCTCGGCGCGGACGGTAAATTAATGCATCGCGCTTGAGGGGAGGGGGCGGCTCGGCGCCTGGGTCGCAGCTCTCTCGACTGGCTGGAGACGGCCACAACCGACATGGGCTGTTTCTGCGCTGTTCCGGAAGAATTTTACTGCGAAGTTTTGCTCCTGGATGAGTCCAAGTTAACCCTCACCACCCAGCAGCAGGGCATCAAGGTGGGTGCGGCCGAGGGCGCGTTCCGGGGGTCGGCGGCTGGGCGGGCTCGGGGGTCCAGCGCTTTGTCTGGGGCTGCGACCGGTCGCCGCCGGCGGCTGCGTCTCTGCGCGGTGGGAGGGGGAGACAGCTGCCCCTTGCGCTCTGAGAGCGGGTGGATATGTCCCGTGGGGTTAACTTCGTAAACGAAGTTCTTTCATAAACGAAGGTGAGTCAGACGTCTCAGAGGTTGCTTCGCACACCAGCTCCCAGCTGCAGTCCACGGTCCTGCAACGGAGACCAAAACTCTTCCCCAAACCGGTTCCTTTCAGAAGCACCTGGGCCCTCCGCAGCTCCCAGAGAGGGGCAGACTCGATTATGTTGCTGCACCCCACCACAGAGTGGAGGGCATAAATCGTAAATCCCTTCGCTTTGTTATAGGCTTGTTCCTTCGTAGTGCCATTGGGGAAGTAAACTAGATCACTCGTTGAAACACGTTAATGGGTCATTGTGAATGTGTGCCTAGATTTGTCGTTGGGTAGTGCTACGTTTGGACTGAAAATATTTTCCCTGTCCACAAGCGAAATGGGTTATCCTCGCATTTAAGTAAACATCTGTGAAAGTGACTCGGTAGTAACCTTGCTCCTGTTTGTAGGTCATTGGAATGTAATTGCTACATTAACCTAGAGAACCCAAACAAAAAGGTGGCGGGGCTAGCAGAGATCCACTTCCTTGATTTTGATGAGTGCCTACTTATGTTCATAGTTGACAACCTGACGGATGCGCCTGCGCGCTAGTTTATGCTTTTGCAATAATGTGACTATCTAGAGGAGATCCGATTCCGAAGCGTTTTTGTTGTTTTGCTTCCCTTTCTCCCTCAATTTTAAATCACGAAGACATTCTAGATAATAGACACAGCCACTGAGTTTGGTGGAGGGAAGCCGTCCCCCGCTAATAGAGTTGGCCGTCTTAGAAATCGAGTTCAGGCTGGAAAACTATCCTCTCCTGTCTCAGAAGTTAATCCTGATGGGGGTAGGCCTGGGCATTTCCTTTGTGAGTCGGTTTTACATAGTTTTATGCACGCTCGAGGAAATATTCCTGGGTACAAGTTTCAGTGTTGATGTTGCCATTCTAGGTGTACAGAATTCTAATTTCATTGATGTAATTCTTTTGCAGATGAAAGGGGCAAAAATGATCAGTTAAAGCTACAAGATTGTTAACACTTTCCTTTAGGAAACTTTTGAATACTGTTAACCCCAGTAATTATAATTAGCAAAATTCAATCAGATTCTCATTTGGTGTGTCATTTCAAGACCAGCAAAATAGACTCTTTTGAGGGAGGGCTTTCATTTCGTATTTTTAACTTTTCTTTATGTTCCAAATTATTCCTCCCCCTCAGCCACTCGAGGAAATCAGGAAAATAACTTACTTTACAATATGATGTAGCATTTTTTAAAAAGTGTACTTTGTGAATGAAATAGGCAAAAATCATGACAGCATCCTAAAGTCTAGATAACACATAGGTTCTTTGTAGTGTGGGGGTAGAAACAATTAGAGAAAGATAACTGATGATCTGATGCTAAAACAACAAAGAAATCTTTTTGAAGTGCAAAGTCTAAGTTATCTGGAGTCTAAAGTCATCTGGAGTGTGAGCTTCCTATTTAATCATGAAAGCCATGCCTCTGTCAGCTGTGGTGCGTGTACATTATTCTGTCAAGAGAGCAGCCAAGACTTGGGATCAAATGGAATAATTTTGTCAAAGAAACATGAATCAAAAATCCTGATCCACAATTATTTTTTACAACCTGATGGTGCTTATCTTGTTTTACAAATAGGTTGAAAATTGGTGAGTGATTCAAAGGCCATGGCAGCTATATAATACTGTTATTTTGGATATAGGCCATATAACTGAACAATAATTTAAGGAGGCTTTTGTTGGAAGTAATCATTTCACAACAGGCTTGGCCTCTTGCAGTTTCACAAAGGTATGCCACAATTATTTTGATGGCCATGTGTGTAACACAGATGTTGTCTGTGAACATAACCATATTATCTGCTACCATGCTACCATATAAAAATGTATGTGCTGGCCAGGTGCGGTGGCTCACGCCTATAATCCCAGCACTTTGGGAGGCCAAGGTGAGAGCATTGCCTGAGCCCACAGGTTCAAGACCAGCCTGGGTAGCTTGGCGAGACCTTATCTCTCCAATAAATTAAAAAATTAGGCATGGTGGCCAGTGTCTGTAGTTCCAGCTACTTGGAAGGCTGAGGTGGTAGGATTTCCTGAGTCCAGCAGGTGGAGGCTGCAGTGGCCATGAGCATGCTACTGCACTCTGGCCTGGAGCAACAGACTGAGGCTCCAACTCAAAAAAAAAAAAAAAAAAAAAAAAAAATTCCTGACTCTGTGCCTCAAGTAGCTGACACCAAAAGATATAGATATTCACATATATACTTCATATGACTTGTGATGAACTACTATTTTCCATTCTTTTTTTCCTGTCGTGTAAAACATTCTTTTCCCAGTTTAAATGGAATTTTAAAAATTACAATTTTTAGTAAGTGAGATGCATAGAATTTAAGCCCCACCTTATGACTGTCTTTCTAGTTAATTAGGAAGTTTCTGATTAAAGCACCAAAACTGACTCACAATACCCCCTCACAGGAACCTCAGGATGATTGGGAGGTAACATTATTTCACAGTTAGTGAATTATACACTTTAACTGGGTGAACTGTATGGCATATCGTCACTTTAAAAAGTTAATGAAGTTTTCATCTTACTGTCATATTGGTTTCATTGATTTAGTCAATACATCTAGGGAAAATGAGCACTTCGGTATCCATCACATTACTCCTCGGAGAACTAAAATCTTGCTGAAATGAAAATATCCGTCTATTTCATATCTATAGCAGCAATTTTGAAGACTGAGTTTATAAATCAAGTATTGTGATTTTTTTTTCTCTGCAAACCTTCTGCTAACAAAATGACAACCTATAAAAGTAGTTTGAGCCACATTCAAGTTTTGCTTTCTAAGGGAACGAAAAGAAAGATCTCTACTTCCCCCAGCACAGAGAACTACAAAGGCCATAACAAAAGTTTTCCAGAACAAACATTACTCAAAAAGCTGAGCCCAACCATAGCAGAAATCCTTACTTGAATAAACAACAGAGATAACAGCAGAGAGCAAACAGCTAAAAGCTATTGTGGGGCTCAACACACAGGCAATAACTTTCAGCTTATATAAACTTGGATTTTTAAAATCTTGGCTCAAACTGTGAACTGCATGAAAAAGATTTCCTGTTTGTCAAGGTGAGGTTACCTCTAAAGCAAATTAAGAAAGCAAATACCTACATAACATTAACTGAGATACAAAGATAACTGTGTTATATTTTTCTATTTTTTTTTAATTGATGGGAGTCTCACCCCGTCACTCAAGCTAGAGTACCGTGGCACGCTCATGGCCACTGCAGCCTCGACCTGCTGGACTCAGGCGATCCTTCCACCTCAGCCTTCCAAGTAGCTGGAACTACAGGCACACGCCACCATGCCTGACTAATTTTGTAATTTATTGGAGAGATAAGGTCTCGCCAAGCTGCCCAGGCTGGTCTTGAACCTGTGGGCTCAGGCAATGCTCTCACCTCGGCCTCCCAAACTGCTGGGATTATAGGCGTTCTGTTAATACAAGATTGACTATGGGTCTTGATAGGTTGGTAAATTAGATGTGACGGGAATAGGCAGTGCCCCGCCTCTCCATTGCATCCAGGTCTCTGAAATTCCAATGTGATATCCAAATTGTGGCTGCCCAAAATGAACCAGTAGGTGAATAATGCCTTCATTTTACAAGGAATTTTTTTTTCTCAAGAAAATTCTTAAAAGTATTTATTATCATTTGTGACTTGAATATGACTTAATAACTATTTAAGGGGGAAAGCATTGTTTGTTACCTCCAGCAGTTTATGCCTGACCTTCTTAGGTGCTTCTGATCTTGGTTGATGGTGGACTACACTTTTTGCAGCCCGGTTACTATGTTCTTGAATTCTGTAATGTTGAGCTTGAACTAAACTTGAACAAATGCAGTGCTTCTGTTGCTTTTGAGATTGGGTGATGATAAGGTTACAAACAAATTGTAGGAACAAAAATCCAGACTCTACTTCTGGTGGGTCACAAAGACAGCAGTTTGTTATTTTTATTAGGACACAAACAAGACGGGAAACTCGTGTGTCTTCTGTGGTTTGTGTCAGGTTTTATGCCAGACAATTCCTTGTTGTGGGAATCTGTCCCGTCCATTGTAGGATACTTAGCAGCATTCCTAGCCTTGTCCCATGAGATGCCAGTAGCACATCTTCCCCAGAAAGACAATGAAAAATGTCCCGGATGTTGCCTAATGTCCCCTGATGGGCATAATCACTCTCAGTTGAGAACCACTGCCATAGAGGATAACAGCTTCCTTTATTCATATATCTTTAGTGCTCAGTCTTCCACTTTGAATGCAGGGTAACTTTTGGATGCCTTCTATTTTTTTTCCTCCCTGCCCCCCACTTTTGAAGTGGTGAGTTGCTTAGGCTCAGTAAAAACAGTATGGTATTTGTGTCTTTAACTTCATGTTTTTACAGTAGGAGCAGTACCTTGAAGTGATTAATGATGAAAAACATGGGCTTTCAATTTTGGTACCACTAATTACTAGCTGAGAGGGCTTCAGAAAGATACTTTTCTGAGTCTCAACTTCCCCATCTGTAAAATGGAGACAAATAATATACAGTACTCGCCTCATATATTCCTGGTGCTTTTTTTTTTTTTTTGAGTTGGAGTCTCACTCTGTCGCCCAGACTGGAGTGCAGTGGCCACTCCTGGCCACCCCAGCCTTGACCTGCTGGGCTCTGGCGATCCTTCCGCCTCAGCCTTCCAAGTAGCTGGAACTACAGGCATGCGCTACCATGCCCAGCTAGTTTTTTTTGATTTATTGTAGAGATGAGGTCTCGCCAAGTTGCCCAGGTGGGTCTCGAACCCGCGGGCTCAGGCAATCCACTCACCTCAGCCTCCCAAAGCGCGGGATTACAGGCTGAGCCACTGAGCCGGGCTTTCCTGGTGCTTTTTATCAGATAAGTAGCCAGAACATTTTAACTTGGTTCTTTCTCCTTTCTTCATCCTCCCCTTCTTTTTTCTTTATTTTTTTGAGTTGGAGTCTCACTTTGTCACCCAGGCTGAAGTGCAGTGGCATGCTCACAGCCACCGCAGCCTTGACCTGCTGGGCTCAGACTATCCTTTTGCCTTAGCCTTCCAAGTATCTGGAACTACAGGCATGCGCCACCATGCCTGGCTAATTTTTTGATTTATTGCAGAGATGAGGTCTCGCCAAGTTGCCCAGCCGGGTCTCAAACCTGTGGGCTCAGGCAGTCCTCTCACCTCGGCCTCCCAAAGTGCTAGGATTATAGGCGTGAGCCACCACATCCAGCCCTCATCCTCCCTTTCTTGTTGAAGTGGCCCTGTCCTGACTAGAGATATAGGCCAAACTTCATTGTTTGACTTAGCACCTACCAGACCACCTGACCAAATGACTTGCCCTCTGGTATGCAGAACTGCTCATTTTCCCAGACATTCCAGACTCTTGAGACTTTATGCATGGGATTCCTTCTGATGGGTGTGCCCTTTGATTTTTCCCTAAACATACCCTCATCTGAACCATCCTTCAGGACTTGTATCAAATGTCTCATCTGCTAGGCAGCTGTCAACTCAACCTGACCAGGCAGAGTTAAGCACTCGTCCTTGCTTCACACACATCCGTGTTACAGCGCCTATCACATTGCAAGCATTATTTCTGGACATTTCTGTCTCCTCCAGCAGCCTGGGAGCCTTAGCAGCTAGAGCTACCATACCTAATGTAATAGATGGTTATTAACTGTAATTTGATGGAAGAATGAATAGTGTATTACAGTTGGAATAGGCCATATTGAAAATCTAGATAATGAGGTTCCTTTGCCATTTTAGTTTTACTAGAAAAGATCCTAGAATAAAGTGAATCCCACTATGAGAGATCTGTTGCCAAGATACTCTAATTTTTATATTGATAATGGGTAGAAAATGAGGTGGTGCAGTGGACTGAATGCCTGCAGCACGCTGAAAAGCTGAGCAGCTGCTATCTCAGAAGACAACAGTCACACCATTTTTGTATTGTAAAAGTAACTACCAAATCTTTCTTTTAAATACGACTCTTCCCTTCCAACTTGAGTCTTTTGGAAGGCGGGCATTTTTCCTGAATGGATAATAGATGATCACACTTTAGTGACTTTTCTTCCTTGTCTCCTATTCTTTAAACTGTCAGAGGGGACAGTGTTGGTTGGTTTCATAGTGTGGTTTTACACAATCAGGGACCAGCAATGTAATTTTTAAATTGAGTCGAGATCTCACTGTGTCACCTGGGCTGGAGTTAAGTGGCACGATCATGGCTTATGGTAACCTCCTCCTCCTGGTCTCAGGAGACCCTTTTCCCTCAGTCTCCCTAGTAGGTGAGACTATAGGCACTGTCATGCCTGGCTGATTTTTTAATTTTTTGTAGAGCCAGGGGTCTCACTACGTTGCTCAGGCTGGTCTCGAACTCCTGGGCTCAAGCAGTCCTCTCGCCTTGGCCTCCCAAAGTGCTGGGATTACAGGTGTGAGCCACCGTGTCTGGCATGTAGTTGTTAATCTTGCAGTACCCCCATCTTACTCTTGAAGCTGCATAAACTTAATCTGACACTGTGCCAAGGCTTAATGGAAAAGATGGTGTAAGTAAGTTAAATATTGGGTTTTTATGAAAATTGTGTTTTTCATTCCAATGCAGTGCATTTCTCTTTAGGCCTGCTTGACAAGTCAGAGATCAGGGCAGCTGTGCTCTTCCTGTCTCTCTGAGACTGACCTCCTTGGCCTCACTTTGTCTCTGACATTTGAGCATCTAAAACTCCTACATACTGCTCCTGGTCAGCTTGCTTTGGGTTGTGATGACTAACTGCCATTCGCTTTTACACCATGAGTTTTGCTTCTAAGTCTCCTACATTAAAATTAAACAGGCACCTGTTATCACATGTCGTGGGCATAGATAGGTGTGTTAAGCTCAAGAACCAGTCAGTTTACTTTGTGACTCAAAAAGCTTGTAACTGCAGTTTGGAGAATCTGTGCCATTCCCCAAAAATGTGGATTGTGTTCCTGTGCCCTCTGAGCCATGTATGTATTTCCTGTTTGTTTTGTTTTTAAAGTGAAATAGTCATTCTTCCTTAATACTACCTATTGTTGACTCCTTTCCCTGTAACTAAACACTTTTGTTGAGAGATTCCGCAAGGGCTGAAATGGTTCCTCCAGAGGCTCTTCTCTTAAGCGCTGAAGACACAAAGGTCTCAGCAGCTCTTCCAAACATGTGAGGAGTTTGTTTTCAAGCGGAGGATATTGGCAGGCCAAGAGGAAGTTATGGTTAGAGAGATGGGGGCAGGCAAGGAAAGCAGAGAAGCATGGGTCACTGCCAGCCCACGTGGACAATAACCAAAAGGTCAGATGGCAGGGGAGGGATCAGCAGACCGAGACTGCAGAGGAGACCAAATGCTGCAGCACATTGTTTAGAAAGGACACATTCCTAGCACTCAGAGAGCAGTTAGTAATGCCAAAGCCCCTTTTTGGGGGAGGTGGGGAGGGGAGGTGGGCTAGAAAGTGCTTTGTTTCCAGTACAGCTCTCCATACAAACAGTGGCAGGCATGAGTGAGGTCAGGTTTCTGAGCTAGCCAGCAGAGGCCAGTGGAGTTGATAAACCGATCGGTCCCACCTTGCTCTTCATCAGACCTGCGTTTGAGAAGCCATCTTGGAGCCTTTGCTGCCTTAATTGTCACTTGTCAAAATTGGTTTTTCTCTGCCGTCTCTATTGCTTCTGACTTAGTGAGGCCCTTGATCCTGAACTAGCCTCCTGACTGGAGTGATGGGGGGATCACCTTCAATCTTTCCCCTCCCTGCCCTTCTTTCAAATCTTGGTCTGTCACATAATTACTGGCTTTGTGATTGGGCAAGTGATCTTTCTTTGAACCAACCTCAGTTTTCTCATTTGTAAGCTGAGGGGCATGATATCTGCCTCACAGGATGACTGTGAGAATTTGAAAAAAGAATTTTAGGTACATAGGATAAAATGTGCTCAGTAAACAATAGTAGGGACTGGGTGCAGTGGCTCATGCCTGTGATCCCAGCACTTTGGGAGGACTGCTTGAGCCCAGGAGTTCGAGACCAGCTTAGGTAAAATAGTGAGACCTTGTCTCTACAAAAAAAAAAAAAAATTAGCTGATCATGGTGGTGTGTACCTGAAGTCCCAGCTACTCGAGAGGCTGTGGAAGACGACCTCCCAAGCCCGGGAGTTCCAGGCTGTGCTGAACCATGGTCGTGCTACTGCACTCCAGCCTGGGTGACAGAATGAGACCCTGACTCAAAAAAAAAAAAAAAAAGTAGGTCTCATATTTTATTTGCTAATACATTTATATTTGAATTCCAGTTTGGGTTATCTAATCTCTCCCACCCCTGCCCAAGGTGACACAGGTTTTCATTGATGTGAATGGTGGTTAGAAGAATGTAGTGGTTCAGCCTGTAATCCCAGCACTTTGAGAGGCTGAGGTGAGAGGATTGCCTAAAGCTCAGGGGTTCGAGACTAGCCTGGGCAACTTGTCTCTACAATTAAAAAAAAAAAAATCTGGGTGTGGTAGTGCACGCCTGTAGTTCCAGCTATTTGGAAGGCTGAGGCGGAAGGGTCACCTGAACCCAGCAGGTTGAGGCTGCGGTAGCCGTGAGTGTGCTGCTGCACTCCAGCTTGGGTGACAGAGTGAGACTCCAACTCAAAAAAAAAAAAAAAAAGGAAGTGGGGGAGCAGTGGTGGTTTGATTTTCATAGATGCTAGTGACTTGCAGATCTCTGTGTCTGTGGGAGAAATAGTATCATATTCTAGCTACGCATCTACTCACATTTCTTGGCTATCGCTGGAAAGCTATACCCTTAAGTCCACATCTGTATCCTTCATCCCAACTTCCGTGTCATCTGTCTTGTATTTCCAATTGCCACCTAGATTCTGCACTAGCTGCCTAAGCCCTCCTTCACCACTCTATGCCTCCTCTAGACCCACTTCTCTTCCTGTGCTTCCTAGTTTGGTGAATGATGCCACACTGTCCTTATCAGTTAAGATGCTTTGGTCCCCAGTTACGGAGGTCCCATCTTAAACTACTTCAACATGAGGAAGCTTATTAGCTCACCTATCAGAGAATCTGGGGGTAAGGGGAGGAAGCTCAGGGTGGGTCATTGACATCAAGGCCCTAGCTTCTCTCCATCTTTTTCTTGCTCTGCCACCTTGCAAGTCAGTGCTGTCCTCAGGCTGTAGCAAATGGCCAGACAGTTATAGAGATGAGGAGATGATGCTTGAATGTGGCATTATGCAAAGTAGGAATAGAGAAACTCTCTCTCTCTCTCTCTCTGTTTCTTTTTTTTTTTTTTTTTAGCAGAGAAACTTTCTCCACAACTCTTCCAGCTGACTTTCCCTTGTGTCCTTCAGCCAGAAGGAGTCATGTGGCCATTTTGGGCCATAATGGCAATGGAAGCACATTTAGAATAAAGGAGCCTCCCTGGAGCTGGGTGGGAGTGGAATCAGTTTCCCCAAGGCCAATGGCGGGCTGTATGGTGTGTATGGGGGGGCGGGGAAAGGGGGCAGCTCAAGAAGGAAGAAGGGGAGTTGTGGCAAACCAGCAGTGTCCACTCTACCCTTTGGGTCAGAATCCTTAAGTTTCCATAACTGTCCAGATCTTGGAATTCCAAATTAATTTCTAAACACCTTCCAAATTAATTTTTTCCTCTCTTCTCATTGCGACAGCCCTAATCCAGGCCCTTCTCAGTTCTCTACTTGACAGTTTACAGTAACCTTGAAATCTCTACCCCTTCTTCTAGCATTAACTCCCTGTGACTGCACCTAGGGTGGTCTTTCTTGCTCCCTGCCTAGAATACTTCAGTGGCTAGTCATCTTCTGTGCTCAGTTCCATCTCTAGCTGGGGGCCACAGTCCTGTTCAAGTCCCATCTCCTTTCTATTCTTTTTCCCACCACTTCCTCATACCTGTCTTGTTCTCTAGCCAGACTGAACTACTGCTTCCTAGTCATTGAATTCTCCACATTCCCTCTCATCTATGTCTTTTTCCCACCCACCTCCTGCGTCTTACTCTATTGTTTTATAAGTAAATGTTTGTCTCCCCATGGAAAAGTTAAACTTCTTATGGGCAAGAGTTCTGCTTTGATTTTTATTATCTCCACTGAAAATCCTGGATGCCACTGGGTACACAATAAGTTCTAAATACATTCTTGTAGGATTGAATTCACAAATCCATATCTACAATTGCAGACACATAGCACTCGTCCAGACCCCAATATGCAGTCACACTCAAAACCTATTTATTTTCATGATTATCTTTATGCATCTTGTGTACTTTCACTTGTCCCTTGGTGAGGGAGGTGTGTATAATTCAGCAGAGAAGATGCTCCTAATTAAAAACATTTAATATTTTGAGAAAAATGCCCTGAAAACTTCCTGGGAGCAGTGACATTGTCTATTTTCCCCACTGTTAAATCTTAAAGAATGCCAGGTACCTGGTGGTGCTCAGTAAATATTTGGTGAAGGACTGATTGAAGGATTGTTTTAGTCATGCTGCTGCTCTCTTGCTTTTGTAACTTGAAACTGGGCTTGAATATTTAGATTTTCAAAACTTTCCTGTACAAGCTGAGTGTTGCTATTTATGTTCTGCTAAGGATTTGCCTTTAGTTCTTGTGGGCTCTTTCTCTAAATCACCTGGTGAAGGATTGGCAAAAAGGATATTTTTTTGAGTTGGGACCCCTCTTTCACCCAGACTGTAGTGCGGTGCCATAATCATGGCTTACTTGATCTCCTGGGCTCAGTAAAGTCCTTCCACCTCAGCCTCTTGAGTAATTGGGACTACAGGCGAGCAGCTAATTTCTTGATTTTTTTTTTTTTTGTAGACATAAGGTCTTGCTATGTTGCTTAGACTGGTCTTGAACTCTTGGGTTCAAGAGATCCTCCCACTTTAGCCCCCCAGAGTTCTGGGATTATAGGTGTGAGCCAGTGGCCAGCATATGTTTTATGAATTACTTTTTTTGGTAGTTTTGCTGGGTGAAGGTGTTAGAAGAATTAACATCATTTAATGTGGTTTCTATCTATTACCTTGAAACATATTTAGCAAATGTTAGAGTGCAGTGTGTACTGTTTTCTTCCTAGGAAATAATATAGATGGCTAGAAGACTACTTCTGAACACACACATCCTCCCCACCCCCATGGCTTCCTTTCAACCCTGAACTTTGGGGATTTCTAGCAGGATTGCAGGTTAAAGCCTTCAGAGCAGATATGGCTTTATGGAATTGGACTAAAATCCCCTATGACTGAGAGCAATTGTAGCAAATCTTAGTGGTATCAAAACGGGCATAATAAAAGCTTTACAGTCTTGTCTGAATTGTGCATTTTAAAAGCCGGTAGTATTCAAACACTTGAAAAAAATCCCAATAGATGTGCAGGCTACAGCTCCCTTTGTAAAGAGAATCTCGAGCGTCTCGAATCTAGATAATGCCACAGCATCACAAAATTTTTCACACGACTCATTTCTGCTTGTCATTGCTTTTCCTGTCAGCCACTTGTTCTTTGTCCAGTAGTTTAACTGTCTGATCCTCTGCATCAAAGCTGTGTGTAGTCATAGGTCCTCAGTTCATTCAGCCCCATGAAGCTCTCTAAAATGCAGCAGACAGCCACGGTGAGAGTGTGGAAAGGCTGACATAGATTACAACAGACTGGATTTCACTAATGATAGAAAGTTAGGCCTGACATGGAAAGTTGGAATTATCCAGTCCAGCCCATACCTTCTACGGGTGAGGGAACAGGGACCCAGCACATGGGCCTAGACCCTTGTCTTTGGTGTTTCACTTGGCTTGTTTCTTGGTGCTCACCTACCCCCAGTTTCTTTGCAGCATGGAAAGGAAAAAGGATTGAAAGCTTATTATTGTGGCAGAGGCCAGAATCAATTGGAAATGATTTAGATTCACTGTAACTGAATAGTTTAGCCTTAAAATGTTTTTTGAAGTTTTTTTCCTCTTTCTTAATCTTAAATCTCGAAACATGTTTTAAAAACTTCTTTTTAACCATGCATGTTTATCTGACCATATGCTTGCTTAGAAATCCCAGGGGCTGGCCCAGCGAGATGTCTCATGCCTGTAATCCCAGCACTTTGGGAGGTGGAGGCAAGAGGATTGCTTAAGCCCACGGGTTCAAGACCAGCCTGGGCAAGAGACCAGCCATGGTGAAACCTTGTCTCTATAATAAATCAAAAAATTAGCTGGGTGTGGTGGTGCATGCCTGTAGTTCTAGCTACTTGGAGGACTGAAGCGGAAGGATCGCCTGAGCCCAGCAGTTTGAGGCTGCCATGGCCATGAGCATGCCACTGCACTCCAGCTTGGGTGACAGAGACTCAGACTCCAAAACAAGAAATTCCAGGGGCTAATTTTAAAACAGCCTGACTGCGGGACCTTCCCTCTTGGAAGAAGTCATGAAATGGTCGATTCATAACCTGCAGCTAGCATCAGCCAGACCTCTGGGAGGACTACCTCCCAAGATAAGCCATTCAGATACACCCTGTGCCACGTGGGCATGTTTCCCATACAACCCAGCCTGAAAAGGTGAAATGGTTTCCTTGAGGCGGAGCCTGGTCATTTCCCCATCTGTAGACTTTTGGAATAAAATCACCTTCATTTCATTACATCTTGTGATTGTTTATTTTGGTGTACAAGTGAAGAATGGCTGAGCTTGTGTAGGTTGTATCACCTCCCATGCTCCCAACGCATCTGTCCTTTGTTTTTGTTTTCTGCCTTATCTTTTTTTTTTTTTAAATTATAAAGATGTGGGGTACAATTCGGGGTTAGGTATACAAACGTTGATTATGCAGGTATCCTTGTTGATGAGGTATGCCCCTCCCTCCCCTAGCAGTTTCCCTCAACTGCCCATCCCCTTTCCCAGTTTCCCACTACCGCCAATCCTTTCCTTATAGTATTATAATAACTGTTCAAGGTCCGCTTATGAGTGAAAACATATGGTACTC
>CAUYQG010262117.1:0-21929 GCA_963574415.1 Tarsius wallacei
CCCCCCCCCCCCCCCCACCCCCCCCCCCCCCCCCCGCCCCCCACCCACCCCCACAATCCCCCCCGGCGCCGCCCCGCCCGCGCGCGCAGCTGGACCGACGGTGACCGCGCCACCCCGACTACGCGCCCCCTGCAGCGCGGGGGGACCCGCCGGGCGGCGCCGGCCCCCCCCCCCCCCCCGGCCCCCCCCCCCCCCCCCCCCCCCCCCCCCCCCCCCCCCCCGCCCCCGCCCCCCCCCCCCCCCCCCCCCCCCCCCCCCCCCCCCAAAGGCTTTATTGGGGGCCGGGAGGCTTAGTCCTTCTTGGCCACCACCTTTCTCATGGAGGTCAGGACGTTGCTCAGCTCCCCACGCTTCCTCTTGGCGCGGATGTGTGTCCCTGCCCATTTCTTGATGAACTTGAGTGCCTGCTTGTCCTTGGAGACCTTGAGCAGCTCCATGGCGCACCCCTTGTAGGGGGCGACGTCGCACACCTCTCGGATCATGTCCTGCACGAACTTGGTGTGCTTGGTCAGGTGCCCGTGGCAGCAGCTGTGCCTTGGCTTGCTCACGTTCTTGGTCACCTTGTGGCCCTTGTTGAGGCCCACGGCCATGGGGTTGTGCAGGGCCATGGCTGCCGCTTTCCAAGGGCTGCTGCGGCGGAAGGACTCTGGCATGGGATTTTTAAAGCCTAAAAGCTGTTGGTAATGGTGGACCCAAATCTGGATTGTGCGTAGATACTGAAATAAGTGGCTTTTCCTGTTGCAGAAGTTTCATAAGACACATCAGACTCTTCTTCCTTTTCCAGCACTTTAAGTTTGGCTTGGTTTTAACAAGGGTGTAATTGCTGCTAACCCATTATGACATTAGGGGTAGAGATTGTCAAGCTGGAGGGTGCAGACAGGGGAAGAACAGTGTGGGAACCCTGCAACATTTGCTAGTGGGGGACCTTCACCGGAAATATAAAGGTCGACTTATTTGACAAATATTATACCAGAAAAAGTAGTAAAAAAAAAGACAAATACAGTTTGTGCCTTCATGTTGTTGACAGTCTTGGTTTGGTATTTTAACATTTGCTGTTCGTAATAGAATGTGTGAGAGCTTTTTTGACGAGTACTTTTGAAGATTGAGTAGCACAGTGTTGGGTTCCACTGAGCATGAGAGTGGTGGAGATTTTACATTATATGTCTTCTAGTGGTTCTGTCTTTTTAAAGCTTGAAGGTATAGTAAGTCCCCTACGTACAAATGAGTTTTGTTCCAAGAGTGCATTAATAAGTCTAACAGAGTTAGCTTAGGTAGCCAACTGACATAATCGGCTTTATAGTACTATACTGTAGTAGGTTTATAATACTTTTTATACAAATGATACATAAAAATCAAACAAAAATAAAACATGTTTTATTCTTATAGCACAGTACCTGGAAAAGTACAATAGTACAGTTTAGTACAACAGCTGACATACTGCAAGTGAACAGGCAAGAAGAATTACTGACTGGAGGAGGGGAAGGAGGTGGGAAATGGTAGAGCTGAAGGATCATTAGCGATAGATGATGGAGGGCAAGCTGCAATTTCACTCATGCCTGATGTTGGCACAGGTTCTGGTTCCTTGCTGGATTCAATTCCATCTACCTTCTTGAAAAAATGATTCAGTGATATCTCTTTTTTTCTTGTCATAGATGACACGGTAGCACTGGATTGCATTCTAAATGGCTGCTGCAACCTTTCTATGTTTGGGTCCTGTTCTATGTTAGGGTCCTGTACTCAAAAACCAACAGTGCCTCCTCAAAGAAAATCCCCTTGTCATTTCCTGCATTGTGAATCTTTTAGCTTCTTCAATGACTTCTTACTCTTGTCTCTCTTCATCCTTTCTCTGAGCTTCCAATTCCATCAGGTCTTCATTAGTAAGCTCCTCGTGTTGCACAGCAAGAAGTTCAATGAAGTTATCCTCTTGCAGATCTAACTCCAGCTTCTTGCTGAAGTTCAGTTTACTAAGTTGCTGAAGAACTCTTTGGACTCCTTGTCCACCTTCTCAAATCTATGAAAATCGTGAACAAACTATAGGCAAAGGTTCTTCTAAACCCTGTTCATGGTGACAGCTGTTAACTTGCGCCAAGCAAAGCCAATGTTTTCTATGACCTTGTAGATGTCATAGTTCTTACAAAATTGTCCCAAGGTTGTTTTTGATTCATTACTCACCTTTACTGCCTGATGAAAAGTGTGACGTAAATAATATGTCCTGAAAGTTGCTATAACTCCCTGGTCTGTAGGTTGGATGAGCAGCTTAGTATTTGGTGGTAGATGCTCTATTTTGACTTTGGGATGAATTGTTGAGCAGCAAAAAATTGTTGAATGCTAAATTTAAGTCGTGGAAAAATCAGTCCTGGAAAATAGCCTGTGTAGCCCATGCTTTGCGGTACTCTTCCACACAACAGGAAGAGAGCCCTTGGCTGGTATTAAAAGATGCACCCTCTGATTCTTCACCATGTTCCTTCTTCAAGTCTTCATAAAGGCTTTTAGCTTTCTCTTGAATCAGCATTAAGCTGATGAGACTGGACGCTGGAGCTGATTCTGCTTTCACACACTGAGAAGTTTCTCCATCTCCGTCACGTTTCCTTGCTTCTTTGATACTATTGTCGACATCAGTACAGCAAACTTCACATGTTCTAAGATCTTGTTCTTGTTCTTTAAAATTGTGCCAATGGTTGAACAATTAATGCTGAGAATAAGTGACAAACACCATCTTTTTGCCGTGCTTCACTCATTATTTTCACTTTTCTTTCCATCATTATTGCTTGGCGCTTCTCAGCTGTACCAGCTACATCACTGTTGCTTTTACGCTTGCTTCCGGACATCATGGGCTTGAAATAAAGATACCATATTGCTGTACTCTATATAGTACTGTACTGTAAAGTACACAACAGCACAACCACTTGTAGAGGATGCATGCACGTGACAATGTATGCCAGACACATGGACTAACTTATGTGATTAGATATTCAAATGCATGCTCACATCTTTGAAAGTTTGCAACTTGAAGGTTCAGATGTAGGGGACTTACTCTACATAGAATTCCCTTGGGACATTTCATAAGGAAATAATACTGGTGGTTGCTTTGGGCAGAAAAAATATGTGGTTGGAAGATGAGAATGGACAGGAAACCTCCCTCTGGATACTTTTTGAGTTTATTGTACACATTGCCTACACAAAATAGTGCAAGAATACTGCCTTGTTGAAGCCAAGTCAAGGCTGCCGTATCCTTGAGTATGAACAGAGGCCACTCTAGCTACAAAAGGTGCTGGTCTGCCTTGTGGAACTCAGAGATGTTCTGGGATTGGGAGACAGAGACAACAATTCAAAAAAAAAAAACAGCTATCTTGTCAGCAGTTATAGCTCCCTTTTAAGTGGAGAGGGACCTTTTCCTCACTGTTGTCAGGAAAGAAGGGCCTCTGTGCCTGCCTACTTTGATGACCCACTGTTTTCTTCTTTAGTAGAACAGGAGAAAGAATATATAATCTATTCCCGAGGTGATAGTTTTTGTTTTCTGTTGTTTGCTTGCCTTTTTGTTTGTGTATTAGGAACAAGTATCAAAACTGGAATTCTCTGTGTCACAGCTAGAAGCTTGAAGCTCTTGATGAGTTGTTGTGTTTTACTGACCTCAGCAAAGCTCTATGTGAACACACGGGTGGGTATGTAAAGTGGCGCAGCCACTGTGGAAGATGCATGGCGGTTTCTCAAAAGATGAAACATAGAATGACCATACAATCCAGCAACTCCACTTCTGGGTAAATACCCAAAAGGTGTGAAAGCAGGGCCTCACTCAGATATTTGTACATCCATGTTCATTGCGGTGTTATTCACAATAACTAAAAGGTGGAAACAACCCAAAGGTCCATGGTGCATGAATAAATACATGTGGTATATACATGCAATGGAATATTTTTCAGCCTTAAAATGGAATAAAATGTATACGTGTACAACCTGGGTGAACCTTGAGACATAATGCTGGCAGAAGTCAGACACAAAAGGACAAGTCCTGTAAGATTCTGCTTATACAAGTTACCTAGCATGGTCAAATTCATAGAGATAGAAAGTAGAATGGAGATGTTCAGGGGGTTGAGGCTGGAGCAATGGGAAGTTACTGCTTAATGGGTACAGAATTTCAGTTTGGGAAGATGAAAAAGTTCTGGAGATAGATGGTTGTACAACAACGTGAATGTGGTTAATGTCACTGAATTGTGCACTTAAAAGTGGTTAAAATGGTACATTTTGTTCTGTAACTTTAATTGAAAGTGACCATTAATATTAAGCAATTATAAATTAGTAAAGCAGAGTGGTCAGGAGTCTTGATTCTGGAGTTAGTCTATTGTTCTAATCATGGCTTGGCCCATTACTAGCTATATGACCTTGAACAAGTGGCAACCTCTTTGAGTTACAGTTACAACGCTGGTCAAACTTGGAAAATAGTAGTACCATATAGCACATGTAGAGGAAATTGTTGTGAGGATTAAGTGATATAATGCAAATTCAATGTTTAGTTGAAGGCTGGCATATAGTAAATGCTCATTGAATGCTAACAAACATCAGAAAAAAATAAAGGAAAAAAGGAAGGAAGGGAGGAAGGATAGGAAGGAGAGAAGGAAGAAGGAAGAAAGAATTTAACATATAATTATTCAGCATAGTTCTGATTTGATATGAATATTCCAATGACTCAATACAAAATGTATTCAGAAAACTTCCACTGACTTCAACATCAAAATGGAGTTCTGAGTACAGACTTTTATCTCCTTAGATTAGGACAGAATGTTAAAATGAATGTATCAAAGAAAAAGAAAATGAAAAGCAGAGAGAGAAGGAGAGCAAGGAGGAAGAAGGGAAGACAAACTTCAACAACCCAAACAATGACAAACAGAATGGAAGTCAGGTCAGCAGCAGAGACATTGATGATCCAGAAAGTTTCTGGCAGATGGGAAGTGGGTGCAAGAATACTGCCTTGTGCCAGGCTCGGTGGCTCAGCCTGTAATCCCGTGCCTTTGGGAGGCTGAGGTGAGTGGATTGCCTGAGCCCGCGGGTTCGAGACCCGCCTGGGCGAGTGAGACCTCGTCTCTACAATAAGTCAAAAAATTAACCGGGCGTGGTAGCGCGCGCCGGTAGTTCCAGCTACTCGGAAGGCTGAGGTGGAAGGATCGCCGGAGCCCAGCGGGTCGAGGCTGCGGTGGCCGGGAGCGGCCACTGCACTCCAGTCTGGGTGACTGAGTGAGACTCCAACTCAAAAAAAAAAAAAAGAATACTGCCTTGTTGAAGCCAAGTCGAGGCTGCTATAGGACATGCTAGCTACAAAAGGTGCTGGTCTGCCTTGTGGAACTCAGAGATGTTCTGCGGTTGGGAGACAGAATATACACTGAAGAGTGAGGATTAAATTAAAAGCCAGTATGCCAAATAGTTTCTTCTACTCCTCTGTTTTTTTTTTTGAGTTGGAGTCTTACTCTGTAGCCCAGACTAGAGTGCAGTGGCACGCTCCCGGCCACTGCAGCCTTGACCTGCTGGGCTCCGCGATCCTTCCGCTTCAGCTTTCCAAGTTGCCGAACTACAGGGGTGTGCTACCACACCCGGCTAGTTTTTGATTTATTGTAGAGACGAGGTCTTGCCAAGTTGCCCGGGCGGGTCTTGAACCCATGAGCTCGGCCTCCCGAAGTGCTGGGATTACAGGCTGAGCCACCGAGTCCAGCCTACTCCTCTTCTTATCTTCTGCAAATTGAACAATTTATGGCAGGGATCTAAATTCTAGGCAAAAATAGCAGAGGACTTTTCTTTAAAGAAAGTGAATAAAGTAACAGAAACTTGAGTGTGTGTTGATTTCTCAATGTCTTCATCTTTCTGACGTTCAGTGTCCTTCAGATAATGTCTGGATCTCAACTTCTTTCATCCCAAAGCAAAAGCGACCCATGGCAAGCCTTTCCCACTCATAGCTCTCTTACACCTTTATTCGTTAAATATGAATGAACAAGAGAATCACAATCTCCAACATGAAAGACATATTCAAACAGGACAACAGAATCTGGAGAACATCAGACCTTAGAAATGACAACAGCAACAAATACAATGAGTAAACAAAACCCCGTGGTCTTCGTGACTGTTTTAAAACATGGCCACGGGGCCGGGTACAGTGGCTCGCACCCATAATCCCAGCATTTTGGGAGACTAAGGTGAAAGGATTGCTTGAGGCCAGGAGTTCGAGATCAGCCTGGGCAACATAATGAGACCCCATTTCAACAAAAAATTTTAAAATTAGCCAGGTATGGTGACACATGTCTGTAGTCCCAGCCACTGATGAGGCTGAGGTGGGAGGATCACTTGAGTCTGGGAGTTTGTGGGAGTTGGCCACAGTGAGCCAATATCGTGTCACTGCAGTGGGAGACAGAGCAAGACCCCGTCTCTAAAAACAAAACAAACAAACAAATGTCTACAAATCTTTGACATTTTCCTATTGAAAAGTGGAGTCTATATACCCTTTTCTTAAATCTAGGCCAACCTTAGTGACTCATCTGTAACCAACACAGTGAAGTTGGCATTGCCTGCCTTCTTCTTTTTTTTTTTTTTTTTTTTTTTATTCAAAGTCATAAACTATTGCCCAGGCTGGAGTGCAGTGGCACACTCATGGCCACTGCAGTCTTGACCCGCTGGGCTCAGACTCTCCTTCTGCCTCAGCCTTCTAAATAGCTGGAATGACAGGAGCCCACCACCACACTCAGCTAATTTTTAAAAATTTATTGTAGAGACGAGGTCTCACCATGTTGCCCAGGCTGGTCTCAAACCCATGGGCTCAAGCAGTCTTCTCGCCTCTGCCTCCCGAAGTGCTGGAATTACAGATGTGAGCCACCATACCTGGCAGCACTGCCTACCTTCTAAGGTTAGGTCAGAAAAAGGTTTTCAGCTTCCATTTGGCTCTCTCAGGACATTTACCTATGGAGCTCTGAACCACAATAGAAGAAGCTCAACCACTCTGAGACTACCATGTGTTGAGGAAGACCAGGACACATGGAGAAGCCAAGTGTTGGTGCTCTTGTTATCATCTTTTAGTCCTTCATGATGCCAATGAGAAGATTGGCTGCTGTAACAAAATATCTTAGGCCAGGTAGTTTATACACAACAGACATTTATTTCTAATGGTTCTGGAGACTGGGAAGTCCAAGATCAAAGAGCTAGCAGATTTGGTGTTTAGTGAGGGCTTGCTCCTTGTAAATGGTGCCTTCTGTGTGTCCTCACATGGCAGAAGGAGCAAACAAGCTGCCTCAAGCCTCTTTTATAAGGGCACTCATCTAATCCCATCCATGAGGGTTTAGTCCTGGGAACCTAATTGCTTCCCTAAGGCCCCACCTCTTAATATGACCACATTAGGGATTAGGTATCAACATATGAATTTTGGAAGGGCACAAACATTCAGATCATAGCAATGTCCCAGCTCAGAGTGAAGTGAGTGAAGAAGCTTCCAGATGATTCCAGGCTTCTGCCATGAAATCACATCCAGCCTTTGAGACTTCACAGCTGAGGTCCCACAAGTACAAGAGCAGAGACAAGTTATTCTCCTGTGCACTGTCCAGATTCCTGACTCATATAATATGGTTGATTGGGGATAGGTCATTAGGCAGCAGTAGTAACTGAAGCAGTTCCCTTAGAGGGATTTGAGAAGGTAGAATAAATATAAATCAAGAATGCTATTAAAATAAACAAAGAACAAGAAGTCTCTTAAAAAATAGAATTAGTGTTGGTAAAATGAATAATTCAGTAGAGAATTTGGAAGAGAAAGATATGGAGTTCTCACAGATGATAGAATTAAAAGGAACAAAAAGAGAGAGAGAAAATATTAAAGAAAAGATAAGACACATGAATGGAGGATCTAGAAGTTTCAACATCTAATAAGAAGTTCCAAAAGAAACAATATTAAAAAGTTAAGGAGAGGAAATCAGTAAAGGAAAAATACAAGTAAATTTGCCCACGTAATCAGTAAAAATTTTTAAAAATCCAGACTATTAGTTATGAAATTGTGTAACACCGAAGGTAAAAGGATTCTTGACATGTTTGGGGTGGGGAAGGATAGCCTACCTACAAAATGAACAAGACTTACACTGGCTCCTAACTTCTCATTGGCAGCAATGAAGGACTAGAAGTTCTAATGAAAACTACTTTGAACTGTGAATTCAAGATTTAGCCAAGCTGGTAATGAAGTGCGAAGGTAGAACAAAGGTATTACTATTCCAGAATATTAAGAACTATGAAAGTTGACCTTTCTTCCTGCGTAAGGACATTTTTCAAGGAAAATGAAGGATCATTTCAAGAGCAAGAAAGAGGTGGGATCCAGGAAGGGGTAGATCCAACCCAGAAGGGAGTGCAGGGAGTTCTCAGAATGACGGTTATGAAGCAGACCAAGACAGCAAATGAACCCAAAAGCACTGGAAGGGAAAGATCCAGGACCCAGGTCAGGAAACTTTGGTCTGTGGGTCACATTCAGCCTGCTGCCTGCTTCTGTGTGACCCACAAGCTCAGAATGGTTCTTACGTCGTTTGATGGTTGAAAAAAAGTAAAGAAAATAATATTTGATGACACATGAAAATCATATGCAATTGAAATTTAGTATCTACAAGGTCTTATTGGAACACAGCCAAACTCATTTGTTTACTTATTGTCTATGGCTAATTTCAAGACACAACAGCAGAGTTGAGTAGCTGTTCAACTCTGTATGGTCCACTAAGC
Organism: Tarsius wallacei; assembly: GCA_963574415.1. Classification (NCBI taxonomy): domain Eukaryota; kingdom Metazoa; phylum Chordata; class Mammalia; order Primates; family Tarsiidae; genus Tarsius; species Tarsius wallacei. The sequence goes on from CAUYQG010262117.1 coordinate 8,725, forward strand.
CTAATATATTTACTGCAACTTGGCGAGACCTTATCTCTACAATAAATCAAAAAATCAGTCAGGTGTGGTAGTGCACGCCTGTAGTTCCAGCTATTTGGAAGGCTGAGGCGGAAGGATCGCCGGAGCCCAGCAGGTTGAGGCTGCGGTGGCCGGAAGCAGCCACTGGACTCCAGTCTGGGTGACAGAGTGAGACTCCAACTCAAAAACAAAACAAAACAAAACACGAAAAGGTTTGTTGGTCCCTGCTCTAAGATAAAAGAGAACTCCTTACAATAGATAGCTTGAATATGAGTGGATTGCCTGAGCCCGTGGGTTCGAGACCTGCCTGGGCAACTTGGCGAGACCTCATCTCTACAATTAAAAAAAAAAAAAAAAAAAATCAGCCGGGCATGGTAGTGCATGCCTGTAATTCCGGCTACTTGGAAGACTGAGGCGGAAGGATCACCGGAGCCCAGCAGGTCGAGGCTGCGGTGGCCGGGAGAGGCCACTGCACTCCAGTCTGGGTGAGACTCCAACTCAAAAAAAAAAAGAACATGGAAAAACTTGAGGATGTAATAATACATGGATGGGAAATAACACATGGATGGGAAGGGGGAAGGCAGATAAAAATGCCAAGCACACACAAATACCCAACCACTGGAGAGGAAAGTCATGGTTAGAGTATGAGGAAATTGATCCAAATCAGAATGGGAAGGCAGCAAGCTTCAAGAAGAATGAAATACATTCTAAACAACAGATAAAAGGAAGAAGAAGCTGGAAAGTATCTGATATATGATCAAGTCAGCATGTGTTTCTTTTTTCCACAAAAGAAAGACAATCCAGAAACTTCAGGAAAAAAGCAAAAACTAAAAGAAAACAAAAAAAACTGTACCAAAAAAAAACAACCCCAGTCTAAATATGAAGCAGATGGATGGGTGTGAGTCAAAGACTTTTAACCTTATAACTTTTATATAATTTTGAGTTTTGAGCCATTTTTTTAAAAAGTCTGAAAAAACTAAAAGGTGGAATGGTTTGAGAAAGAAGAAGCCATGTGGACTTCTCACTAGGAATCTTCTCCTTTGGCCCAAAGGCCATATATCAGAACCATAGGTGTTCAGGGACTAGCGATTTCATGGCCGTGATAAAGTATACGCTGTTAGCCGGGCTCGGTGGCTCAGCCTGTAATCCCGCGCCTTGGGAGGCTGAGGTGAGTGGATTGCCTGAGCCCGCAGGTTCGAGACCCGCCTGGGCAACTTGGCGAGACCTCATCTCTACAATAAATCAAAAAACTAGCTGGGCGTGGTAGCGCATGCCTGTAGTTCCAGCCACTTGGAAGGCTGAGGCGGAAGGATCGCCGGAGCCCAGCAGGTCGAGGATGCGGTGGCTGGGAGCGGCCACTGCACTCCAGTCTGGGCGACAGAGTGAGACTTTAGTCATTTGTCTTTAGAGTCAATTTATTAGAATCAATTAATCCTTACCTCATCACTGTGTTCAACTCCCCTTTCTCTCATGTTCCACATCCAATTTGTCAGGAGATTCCTCAGCACTAACTTCTGAACCTATCCAGAACCCAGTCATTTCCCACCATCTCCACGACTATCCCTGGGTGGAAGCTGTTGTCATCTCTTGACTGGATTTTTGCAGCAGCCTCCTCAAAGTTCTGCCTGCTTCCAGCCACAATCCTCAATAGCATCTGCTCAGCATGATAGCCTGAGTGGTCCTGTTAAAATATAGTTGCATCACATTACCCAGAATCAAAGCCAAAGCTTCAGGATGGCCAAATGACTTCACTCAAGCTGCACGCGTGTAGTGCACACACCACACTCCCGCACACTCACGATCACTCCTCCAGCTTCACCTCCTGTTACTCTCCCTCAGCCTGACTGAGCTTCCTTTCTGTTTCTCCAGCTAGTTAGGCCTGCTCTACCTCAGGCCATTGCATGTCCTATTCTTTCTGCCACAAGATACCCAAATGGCTTATTCCATCCCTAACTTCAGGCCACCATGACTGGGTGTGTGTACGGCTGTGTACTCATGTGAGTCCCTTTCTCTTCCCTGCTTTGGTTTTCTCCTTAGGACCTATTGTCGTCTAACACAGTATAGATTTTACTTATTTTTCTCCCATTATGCAGGCAGGCTCCATGAAGGATGTTTGCCTATTGCATTCATTTTCCTATCCTCAGTGTCTAAAACAGTGCTTGGTACTTAGTAGACCCTCCATAAGTACTTACTGAAAAAATGAATGTGTTGGCAAGTCACTGAAGACAGTCTACTTGCAGAACACAATGTAAATGTTACCCAAAACTTGAAGATGTTAATCTTGGCAAAGAAGGGGAATGGAAGAGATGGGAGTAGAGAGGAGGGGGGACAGGCTGGTCATAATTAACCTCACGTTAAAACAAGAATGTCATGAAATACTGTCTGAGTGGGACAATGAATGAAGTCTAAGAACATTGTTTGAAATTGGAGATGCAGCCAGCGGGGATCTTGAGAACTGGGAGGCAGTGTATAAGGATGGTTGGAGGGAGGCAGGGTATGTAAGGGAGCTGAGCCTTCTTCTGACACAGTAAGGAGTCAACAAGCAACATCCGAGTCTCATGAATCAAGAACAGTAGCATAAGCATAATTAGAGATGGAGAGATTGCCACCAGAAGAAATAAAATCTGTGAGACATGGACAATTTTTTTAGCCAGGTGCAAATAATACTTTTACAAAATTCAATTTCTGGAGTGTTCTTCCAGAAACAGACCTTATTGCAGGTCATCTCTATACTGGGTGTGAGAAAAGACACCACCCCTGCATTTGGGGAGCTTTTGGGGCACAGGCTAAGCAACGAAGAACAGTGTAAGACAATATACCAAGACTGTGGTCAGCTAAGGCATTCAGGAGGGAGCATGAGTTAACCCAGGCTTGATGTGTTGACTGTAGAGCTGTCAAGCTGAACTTCCTGCTCTTCCCACCTGCCTCTCAAGAAGGACAGACTGCCCTCTACACTTTCTGTAGCCTTCTTGTCTTTACCATTAAGCATATAAAAGCTAATTTGTACCTAGCAGCTTGATAGAATATTTTTGATTCATGGCAGGGAAACTCATAGTTACGATCTGTACCCAGCGGTGACAGATAGTGCTTGTAGGGTGATGAAGAGTTCCTGGAAGCCAATCCAGTCCTAGGCATAACAGACAATTATTTCTTTTAACTTTAGATATCAAAAAGTCCCTTTGACCAAAACCCTCTGTCCTGTGATCTTACCAGGCTCATCAAAATTATTATTATTATTATTCAAGGTACTCCTCCTCCTCTTAATGTAGAGATTTTGAATCTTAATAAAAGACTAATGTGTTAAAGCAATGTCTATTTCATTTTCTTTTAATACAATAAAATCAGACTTCTGGACACACCTCATAGTGGGCATGCATCACAATTGTAGTCAGCACTGGAGACCTCTGTCCTGGCTGGAAACATAATCCTATGAGGAACAGTGGCTCCTGTCTCTAAGCCAGGAGTATGGGGACCCTGATGCCTGGGGCCCAGCCTCCTCAGAGGCACCACCCAGCAACCCCCTCCCCATTTCTGGCCTCACCCCCTCCTCAAAGTCAGCCAGCAACAGCATACAAGACTCTGCTCTCTCATCCCTGTAACATTCTAATCTTTGTTCTCTTGACGTCATCTTAATCCTGGAAGAAATTACTCCCCACCCTCCTTGTCTTATTACCATTAAAGGCACTTTGCAGTCTCTTTAGTTCATGAAGACTTTTACAAGAGACAGGAAGAGTCCTTGTCTTATATCAGTCTCTGCTATCTGCCCTCCTTTTTCTACAAGTTTCCGTTGTCAGCTCTCTCCTGTTTCAAAAACCTCTTGAAAACTCTCATTTGTGGACCCCTTCCATTCTCTTTGCTCGTATGTTTTCTTTTTTTTCTTTTGGTAATGTCTACTGAAGAATGGTGAGGTTCATGTTTGGGAAGGAGAGCTTTATTTCCCATAAAGGATTGCAGCCTGCAGGGTGACCATTCTGACAGGCTGGGAAGCCACAGACACTTTGAGGGAGGGACAAAGGAAACTGGAATTTATGCTGAGTGAGGTGACCAAAAATACATATGTAAAAAGCTATAGGAGGATCCATGAATATTTATGAAAGGAGAACCATGTACATGCGCATTTGAGCTTCATGCTCCTTCATGAGTTGCATGAAAAAAAAATGGTGGCATTAGCATAATCAGAGGGTGGAGTTTTCAGTCCTCTGATGCCAAAAGGTGAAACAGAGGACACGGAAACCCTCACTGTGCATCCTCCCTAGACCGGCCAGAACCACTCCGAGGTCAGTGATCTCTCATCCAGGAAGGAATGTTGGTCAGTTGTTTTGTCAAAACCACAAAAGACAGAGACAGTATCCAGTGGGAGATGAAATCAGTAATGAAGCAAATTTTTGCAAAGGGCTGGTTTCTGTGCAACCCTTAGGGAAGGAAGACTAATGGGGGTTAACAAGGAAGGGGTATAACAAGGCGTGTCCTAGCTACCATCCCTCATGGCCGGGAACTCAGTTTCCAAGGTTTCTTTGGGGGGGTCCCTTTGACCAAGAGGGAGTCCATTCAGTCAGCTGGGGGGTTTAAGATTTCATTTTTATTTCTCAGTAATACCATGTTTGATGGTTTTGAGGGATAAGAAGCAAACTTGGTGCTTATTCTACCATCAGGAATTTTCATTGTTAAAATGATTTACTTGCTCTACAAAAGATTTACAGGCAGAATTCTATAGCATGCTTAAAATATGTATACAGAGATGAATATTAGCAAGTTCAATCATCTAATATAAGGGAAGATCTGTTTACAGAAAGCCAGAAAAATGATAAAATGCTTAATTATATTTTTTCCCTTCAAATACAGTCTTTAAATTATTTCCAGCTTTCATGAATGCTCTTTCATTTTGTTTTTCCCATTCAAACACATAATATATTGACTTAAGTTCAATGAACACAAGATTGAAACCAAAAATGTATTGCTTTTTAGCATTCTTAATAATTTCCATCTTTTCTCCATTTTGTTGATTTCAAGATCTTTGTTTCTTGTCATTCTTTTCTCCCACAACACTTATTTTTTATAAAATAACAGCAAAGTGCAACAAATAAAAAGTATTTAAATAATTGCAAAAACAATTCTGGACAAAAAAAGATGGAGACTCCGCCGGAATTGAGCCATTGGCATGTTAGCAGTGCATGTAGAAAAGGAGGGTTTAGTTAGTAAAGGAGGGTTTGAATTTAATGTATAACACAGCTGGTCTAGAAGTTTCAGTGTAAAAGGCATCAAAGGGTAGATTGTACAAAAGTTGAGTGTCCCAAAGTCAAACACGGTCTAAATATTCTGATTCATAGAAGTATTTAAGAATAACCATAGATATAACAGAGTTTTCAGGAGATGAGCACAATTAAATTATTAAGGGTTACTTTCCATTAAACATTCATGAAGAATGAAGAGAACACGTTTCTGGAATTACAATATAGTCTCTTAAGCACAGGACTTTGTACCTAGTAGGTGCTCAATAAATATTTGCCTTAACTAGCTGGGTGCGGTGGTATATGCCTGTAATCCTACATACTTGGGAGACTGACATGGAGGATCACTTGAATCCAGGAGTTTGAGGTCAGCTTAGATGAGATAACCTATCTTAAAAAAAAAAGTAAAAGAAGAAAGAGAAAATATTTGCTTTAATTGATATGTACCAAAGAGATTATTTATCCAGAACTTTTGAGGAACTTGCCATAGTGTCCAGTCTACTGGCCCAGTGCCTCTCCACTGTTATGGGTACAAGAAGTGAGTGAGGTTTCTTCCTCATCCAGGTTTTTGTTCCCTTACCTCTAGTCTACAAAAAAAGGAAAGTCGAGCCCTTTTTGTTGACCATGATTGTCACTGTTTCATGCTGGTTTTTTCTAAACACTGATCAACTTGAAGAATTTTTGTCTTAGCAAGCAAATGCTCCTCCAGCATTAGCAGCCTCTGCAGAATTAATCCTTTTGCAGGGAAGATTTATATTGGCAAGAATTTACATTGTCAGCTGTAGGCACCAGGCTTGCAGAAACCCTGCATTGTAAGCAGCAATGTTCCTGGTGTGGCAGTTATACACTACTATAGTGTATAAGCAATTGCTCCCTCCTTTTATTCAGAGAGGCACCGATTGGCTTCTTCTCAAATAAATCAAACAAATTCATATGCTAATAAAAGTTGGACTCAGGAAAAAAGGAAGTGTGACAGAGGCATTTAAAGTTTTTCAGGCTACACTGTCTGGTGTTGTTGGGTATTTTGGAGGAGGGGGTTGGAAGGGGATTGTCTTTTAACAAAAAGAATTAAGAAGAGAACTCATCCTCAGCTAACTGCAAGGCCAGAGACTTAACCTATGGCTCTAGGAAAAATGTGGAAAAGGTGAATTTTGGCAACAAAATTAATCTCATTTTCTAAGGAATATAAATAAAGACCATACATTTAATCTAGAAGTAATCATTTGTGGACAGAAAATAATTACTCTTCTTTTTAGAAAAACATGATCATCAAGACCAGGGATGGAATTCTTTACGAAAAAGGATCTTTGTCTGGATTTTTATGTATTGTAATGGGGAGATTTCTGTAAAATCAAGGGGTTGAACCTGATGTTCCCAGAAGTTGAAGCAGATTTATTAGGTATTCGGTATTGAGTTGGATTTTTAAAGTTTTTAACTTTTAAGGAACCTATCCATTATATAAAGTAGGATGATTTTTGACTTTCACTTTGTGAATTTGTTGAGAAAACTGGAGAGACAGTGTAAAGTGTTCATTAGACATAGTACTCTGTCCTTTGTTTCCTGGAATCACAATAAGGTTACAGCTCTTGAAATTCCCCCGGGCAGTATTTGGGGCTCATCTTGTGGCTATAGCATAATGGGATAATTTGGCATGCAGGTGTTTTGAATTTTCTAGATGAAGTTTTAACAAGGTTTTTTTTACGGTCCAATCCAATAAATCGGCTGCTATCCCTTGTGGCCAATCAAGACGGGAGGCAAAAACTGAGATAAATTAGTGTTTAATCTGATACCGTGGAATCAGGGAGTGAGTTGGTATATTTGCCCCAAAAAACTCACTCCCTGACAATACAACTTACTCAGAATTTATACTCCATAGCCCCTCATCACCTCCAAGGTAAATGATTCCCTTTAGAATTTGAATGAACCCAAGAGGCAGACATTGCTTTGGGAAAAAGTCCATCCAGGTATGGTTGCCTTTCTTACTCAGCCTTCTTTTCTGCATTAGACAATGAGATTTCAAGGAGGGGATGGAGGGCAATTGTGTTGTCTTAACAAAGACATGGCTCAAGATTTAATCCCTTCACCAACCCCCAAGATCGAATTACCAAGGCCAATGGGCAGTTTCGGCATGATCCAAGGTCTAGGCATGACCCAAGGTTTAATCACGCTGATAGTTCCTTAAGGTGGGAAATGGGAAGTTACAACAATCAAAGAAACTGCCTTAGTACATTTAAATAAACAACATCAAATCAAACATGAGAGATACAAGACACTCCCATTGCCAGAAACTTGGCCTGTAACAATCTCATGTCTTTGCTGGCACACTGGGCCAGAATAGAGCTAACAATGACCACAATGCTGAAATAATGATAATTATAGTCAGTCTTATTGACGATGAAGAGAAGTTCAAACTTTCCCTCTCAAGGTTCAAATTTAAGTCTGTTGAAGTGAATTGACAATCGACAGACAAATGGGGGAAAAAACATGCAATTTTATGAATGTGCAGAAACTTCAGGGGGAATCCCAGGAGAATGATTACCCAATAACCCAATGAGATACAGATGCTTACATACCCTTCTTCATAGGGAGAGATGGGAAATGCAGGCCATTCTTTTCGTAGGCAGACAGGGATGGTCTCTAGGAACTATAGAGATTTGATCATGTTGAGCAATTAGCTTATTTTATAGCCTCCTGCCTTGCAGCCTGTGTGGAATGCAGTCACCTAGCTGGTTAAAACCAGCTCGGGACAGACACCAGCAACTTATAGATGAGCCAATGAACTTTCCTCATTATCATGCTAAAGTCTCCGCCCCCACCTTCAGCTGCTAGAGCTCTATTACCATAACATTCTACCTATGTGCTGGCATGGTAACTGAAACCTCTCCTCTATATGTGATTATGTGTCCTCTCCCTTCTCCATCGCCCCATAAAATCCTCCTGTCACTTTCCCTAAGAAGACACTGCTTTGGAGAGTATTCCCAGTGTTCTTCTTACTTGCACCAAGTAAGAAAACTCACTAATCAAAACCTGCGTTCTTATGTACAATTGGCTGTTACTCGCCAGGCAAATGAACCTCAATTTTTTTTAGGGGTAACATTTTGGGGAGCGGTAAATCATTATTAGAGAAAATGAATGGACCTGGGAGAAAGAAAACTTGTAAATGATTCCCTTTAGAATCTGAATGAACCCAAGAGGCAGACATTGCTTTGTGGAAAAAGTCCATCCAGGTATGGTTGCATTTCTTACTCGTCTTCTTTTCAGCTTTAGACAATGAGATTTCAGGGAGGGGATGGAAGGCAATTGTGTTGTCTTTGGTGAGTTCAATTTTTTTTTTTTTTAATTTTTAATTTTAAAGATGTGGGGTACAATTCAGGGTTAGGTATACAAATGTTCATTATGCAGGTGCCCTTGCCAATGATGTGTCCCCAGCCCCAGTGGTTTCCCACTGCTGGGACATAAGAGAATATCAGAGTAGAGCTTCTTCCAGCATTTGCTGACTTTCAAGGGCCTTTAATTTGAAATAATCAGCATACTGGGATGACTTATTTGGGAACAGAATTCCCTGGGATCAGGGTGGGAATGGCAATTGCTGGGCACTGTTAGGGGAGGGAGGGAGAAAGGTGGGGGGAGCGTGACAACACAAAAGATATCTGGTCCACTACCAGGGGGAGCAAGGGCCATCTAGAAGCCCAAATATCACCCGCATGCGACCTACTTATGTAGCAAATCCTCACTGGTACTCCACAATTCTATAATAAATAAATTATAAAATTTTTTAAAAAGCCAGGTGCGGTGGCTCATGCCTGTAATTCCAGCACTTTGGAGGCAGAAGCGAGAGGATTGCCTGAGCCCAGGGGTTTGAGACAAGTCTGGGCAACGTGGCGAGACCGCGTGTCCACAATAAATCAAAAAATTACTTGGGCATGGTGACCCACGCCTGTGGTTCCAGTTATTTGCAAGGCTAAGGCGGATGGGTCGCCTGAGCCCAGCAGGTGGAGGCTGCGGTGGCTGTGAGTGTGCCACTGCACTCCAGCCTAGGCGACATAGTGAGCCTCAGATTTAAAAAAAAATTAAAAAACAAATCCCTGGGCTCCTTCAAAGATTTACTCTGTGGCAGACACTGTTTTAAGCACTTTATAAGCATTTTCTTCTTAGTTCTCATGGCAATCCTATGATACAAGTATGGTAAAATAAATACATTTTAAAAATCCCATTTCACTAATATAGAAATTGAGGTTTGGCAATGTTGATGACTTACTCGTGGTTACACAGTAAGTGGCAAAGTAGGGTTCAAACCCAGAGGCTGCACCTCAGATCCAATCTCTTCCGTTTCAGTAAGAAGGGTCTTCCTATCTATGTTCCTTGAGCTCATACTCTCTTTCCCCATTTAAAAGTAAAGGTGAGATTAAAATAAAATCATTTCCTGATCATATCTGTATATATTTCTGAGGATTTCCTTTTCTGCCTTCTTTTCTCAGTGGTGCCCAAGGGACAGCTTTTCCTCCTCAAGTCACATAGAAGCAGAAACAAAGACTCAGGGAAACTGTTGATCAAAGTGGAGAAATGTGAGGGCTGTGGGGTGGAGAAATGTGGGGGGTTCCGCTCCCATAGACTGCTGAGGGTGGAGGTTGTTGCTGGAGGGTGGAGGAAAGGAAGTGGAGGGGATACTCAGGAGTGTGGAGGAGTACCCCAAGAACGGGCACAAGGAGGAGTCAGTACCAAGCTCTTCTCTGAGCACCAAGCTCACTGACCCATCACCTGCAGCCATGTTGCCTGCATCCAGCAGTCCCAGCCCAGAGGGAGGAAACTTGGACACCTTGTGTGGGATGGATGCAGCAAAAGAAGACATCACTGGCCAGCCAAAGTGAGAGTGACCGCAACAGGGTGAGAAGTCTCCTGGGGTAAGGTGGTAACAGATGTACTTTATTTTATAGGAGCAAAACTGAAACAGTAAAAGCCAGGGACTCCTTTTAATAAAAATGTGTCTAAAAGACAAATACCAGGCCGGGCGTGGTGGCTCATGCCTGTAATCCCAGCAAATTTGGGAGGCGGAGACGAGAGGATTGCCTGAACTCAGGGGTTCGAGACCAGCCTGAGCAACATGGTGAGACCTCATCTCTACATGAAATGAAAACAATTAGCTGGGTGTGATGGCGTATATCTGTAGTTCCAGCTACTTGGAAGGATGAGGCAGAAGGATTGCCTGAACTCAGCAGGTCGAGGTTCGGTGGCCATGAGCTTGCCACTGCACTCCAGCCTGGGTGACAGAGTAAGACTCTAACTCCAAAAAAAAAAAAAAGACAAATACTATATAGAAGACCGGGTATAGTCTGGTTTAACTTTTTCTCAATTGGAATGAACCAAAACAAACAAACAAAAACATGTTCCCATTTGGTAAGCCAGAAAGCACTTAAGGAAGGGTGGAGGTAAAAATATTTTTGAAGGCTAAAGTCTCCTAATACTGAAGGCAGTCGTTGGCCATTATCTTGATAGAGAAGCCTATGGGCTCTTTGTAGTTTGGCTTTTCTGTGAGAGGAGAAAGCCATTTCTGCCACCGCCGAGGAAAATGGCACCCAGGCCAGGACTGCCAGTCGCCACTGGAAGCTTCCCGCTGGCAGTGGCACCAACTGGTTATTAATATGAAGACTGCCTCTGTAAATGTACAGCTTCAGTGCCTTTGAGGCTGCTTTGAGCCTAAGAAGCTTGCACAAAACTTACTTTATTTTTAAACATACGTATTCAAGTTATTAAACTTGCAAAATAAAAAACCTAGTTATTAAACTTTTAAGCTCTGGTTATAGATTATAATAGTCTGTGTAATACTCTAGCAAATTTTAATAGTTACTCTGAAAGGACCTTTGATTATAATGTTTTATATTATTTACAAACTTGGTAAATTAAACCAATATTTCACATGCATTTATACATTTAATGTATTCTATTTTCTTTAAAGAGCTACCATCCTTGACTAATAAATAGACTTTCCCAAGACCTTAACTCTTATAAATTTAAAAATAAATTAAACTTATAAATATGATGAATTAGCTGGGCAGGGTGACTCATACCCATAATTTCAGAGCTTTGGGGAGCCATGGTGGGAGGATCACTTGAGCCCAGGAGTTTGAAACTGAAATTGTCTATACAAAATTAATATAGGGCCACAGGGTAAAAACTGTAGAAGAAGCCGGGCTCGGTGGCTCAGCCTGTAATCCCAGCACTTTTTGAGACCAAGGCGAGTGGATTGCCTGAGCCCACGGGTTCGAGATCAGCCTGGGCAACTTGGAGAGACCTCATCTGTACAATAAATAAAAAATTAGTCAGGCATGGTAACGCTTGCCTATAGTTCTAGCTACTTGGAAGGCTGAGACGGAAGGATCACCGGAGCCCAGTAAGCCGATGCTGGGGTGGCCATGAGTATGCCACTGCACTCTAGCCTGGGCAACAGAGTGAGACTCCAACTCAAACAACAACAACAACAACCAAAAACCTGTAGAAGAGACCTGGGTCCTGCAAGGTACAGCTATGGTTAGAAATGAACAAATCTGTTGTTTCTAAGTTTGCTTTTACTTCAATAGAGAGCAAGTGATTATCTTCATGTCCTGACCCCTGTGGAGGAGTGAAGCTACCCACAAGGCTGATAAACATATTTTCTCTTAAACAATAGATCCTGTGATTGCACAGATCTCCTTGAGGGCACCTTAAAGTTTGACTGGCTGAAGGACATGAGCATCTCTAATCTCCAGGGATCCTGTCTCTTGCATCCATCTATAATGGTTCATTGCCCAGGAGTCAGTAGCCAATGTTGCAGGACTTGCTTTATAGATAGTCTCTCTATTGTAAAACCTAAGAATGATGCTGGGTGCGGTGGCTCACGCCTGTAATCCCAGCACTTTGTGAGGCAGAAGAGAGAAGATTGCCTGCGTTCAGGGGTTCGAGGCCAGCCTGGGCAACTTGGCAAGACCTCGTCTCTAAAATAAATCAAAAAATTAGCTGGGCATTGTGGTGCATGACTGTGCATTCAGCTAGTTGGAAGGCTGAGGTGGAAAGATCGTCTGAGCCCAGCAGGTCGAGGCTGCAGTGGCCAGGAGCGTGCCACTGCACTCCAGCCTGGGTGACAGAATGAGACTCTTAACTCAGAAAAAAAAAAAAAAAAAAAAATCCTCCTGCCTAAAATTATTGAGGAGGTGGATTTGAGAAATATCTTCCGTCCTCCTCACTCAGCTGCTGTGATATTAAACTCTTTGTCTATGGCAATGACTGCTGTCAGTTTATTGATTTTCTCTGCAGTGGGCTTTAGAACTTGCTCAGGCTATAACAAGCTCAGCCTGGACAACACAGTGAGACTCTGTCTCTACAAAATATAAAATACATAAGGTTGAGGTGGAAGGATCACCCAAGCCCAACAGGTCAAAGTTGCAGTGGCTATGAGAGTGTCACTGCACTCCAGCCTGGGTGACAGAGTGAGACTCTAGCTCAAAAAAAAAAAAAAAATTATATCTCTAAATTATTTCTCAATCACACATTTTAAATTAGATCTATAAGGTTAATCTGTGAAATACTCTAAAGTTTTGAATTATCTGAAATGTGGTTTGTACACATTGGCAAGACCTCGTCTCTAAAATAAATAAAAAATTAGCTGTGCAAATTATTTCTACTATTATTAGATGTGCAAATTATTTCTACTATTCTAATTTGATATATTTATCTATACATATTAGAAATCTCTACTTCTAACCCACTAAGGAAAAAAATACGTCATCTCAAACAATTTTGGGCTTCCCTTCCCTGTACATTTTGGCGGAGTTATTCATGAGCCAGAGTCTGGCTAAGGTGTGAGAGCTGGAAATTCAGGTGTCGCAGCCGTTTTCCTCCCAGTCCCAAATGCCTTTCTGAGTCTCTTTGCATAGTCCCGTCTCTGGAACTTAAAGAAGGGTGTTGTTAGCCGGGCTCGGTGGCTCA
>CAUYQG010262121.1:0-12451 GCA_963574415.1 Tarsius wallacei
TCCGGCAATCCTTCCGCCTCAGCCTTCCAAGTAGCTGGAACTACAGGTGCATGCTACCACGCCTGGCTAATTTTTTGATTTATTGTAGAGATGAGGTCTCACCAAGTTGCCCAGACAGGTCTCGAACCTGCGGGCTCAGGCAATCCACTCACCTCAGCCTCCCAAGGCGCAGGATTACAGGCTGAGCCACTGAGCCCGGCTTCGTCTTTATTCTTTTAATGACAATTTATGATTCTCCACTATGTCCATGTCTTCACCTTGATAATAATACTCTTTCTACATTATCTTCTGACTACCACATATAATGCTATATCATATATGTGTATTATTTCCTGATAACCACATGTGATGCTATCTTATTTCTTGTTGTATCTTTGAAGGTGCTTTATGAGATTGCATTATGTCTACCTCATCTCCCTGATGACCACAAATGGCAGCTACATTGCATCTATGCCATCTCTCTGATGACCATATGCCTCTACACTGATTTATCCTCCTTACTGTTATATATGCTGTTTTACTATGTGTATATTCTATTATGTCAATATTTGCTTCTATACTATGTGTGTGCCTGTCTAAACCATTAATATATACTATACTATACTATACTACTACACTGACTTATGTGTGCATCATCTTTTATGGAAACAAGGGAAACATTGTAATATTACATTATGCCTCATCTGCATGATCAACATGTATGATGTTTCATTATGTCTATGCCAATTTCATTTCATGATATTCATGTCTGATGCTACCCTATTTGGTATCACCCTGATCACTGTATGTACTAAACTATGCTTGTGTCATCTTCTGTCAACAAGGTTATACTACATACTGTGTTCATGATCTTCCCGATGATCATGCATAATGTTACACTGTGTCTACTATGTCTGCTTCATATTATCGGGGGCCTGTATGCTGCTATACTTTGTCTGTACCTTCTTCCTGATGACCATTTATTGTGCTGCCCTATATCCATTTATTCATTTCCTTGAAGACAAAAATGCCATCTATGTCTGTGTCACTTCCTTGAAGACCATGCATAAAGCTATTCTGCTTTCATTCTCCACTTGTTAACCATGTAAGATAGTATATTTAGTTATCTCCTTAATGATCATGTATAATGTTGCAATGTGTCTGCATGATAATTATGGATTGTACTATCATATATCTGCATTCATATGTCGTAGGAGACTACATGTGATGCTACAACCTCTCTCCAAATCTCTCTGATACCATTTATAAGACCATGTTTGATGCTCTAGGATGTCTGCATCATTTCTCTGACAACTACGTGTTATACAATATTATCACTGCTTATTCTCCTTGACAACAATGTGTGTTGCTTTACTATTTCTCTGTCAACTCCTTTTTAATTGTGTATGAACTTGTGCTATATCTGAATCATCTCCTAGATAACAAGGTTATATGTAATTTTAGGATTCATTTTTCAGAATCACGCATATTATTATACTGAGGATCATCTCCTTGATGATGATACTGCATATTGTCTGCATTCTTTTCCTGATATTCAAGTAAAATGATAAATTATGTTCACTTCATGTTCTTGAAGGCCTTTACAATGCTATAGTATTTCTGTGGTATCTTTTTGATGACCACGTAAGACCTTTCATCACATCTATGTCTATCTCATGTGTTTGATAATCATAAGTGATGCTATACTATATCTGTATCGCCTCCTTAATAAGCAAATATAGTGCTATGCTATGTCTTCATTGTCTTGATATCCATGTATGATCTTGAAATCTGGGTCCTTGCCCTGGTGCTATAGTACAGATCATCTTATATTCCAAGTCATTTCCCTGGCCATCAAGAATGATGCCATAGTATGTCAGCATCATAAACTTGATAGCCTTGGGTAGTGCTATAATATTGTATAAACCATCTCCTTGATAACCATATATGATGCTATACTATGTCTACCAAATCACCTCTGTAGCCATGGAGGATTCCATGCTGTTTGTCACCACTTTGATGACCACTTATGATTCTACACTAAATCATCATGTTTATACCCATATATAATGTCACTCCATGTGTCATTGCCTTGAAACCTATGTAGATGCTACACTCTGTGTGCCTTATATCTAAGATCACGTATAAAGCAATACCAGATTATGTCATTTCCTTTATGCCCATGTGTGATATTACATTATCAGCCTCATCCCATTGATGACCATTTATGAGGATAAAAGATGTCTACCTCATCCTTGGGATGAACATGTGTCATGCTACATTATATAGAGTCATCACCTTAAAAACCACTTATGACACTGCAATATGTTTTCATCAACAGTTTGAGATTCATATTTGATTTTATACTCTGTCTCCTCGATGATCCCATATGACACTACACTGCATCATCTCCCTGTTAACCACATTTGACACTAAACTATGTTTGTCATCTCTCTGATGACTAAGTATGACACTAGGCTATGTCTGTGTTATCTCCCTTGTGATCACACATGACACTACCCTATGTCTGTGTCATATTTAGGATGACCACACATGCCACTATATTATATCTGTGTCACTCCCTGTGATGTGAGTCATGCTACACTATGGCAGTATCATTGACTTGACAATCATGCACGAGCATACACTCTGTCTAAACTATTTTTTTTGAGTCAGAGTCTCACTCTGTTGCCCAGGCTGGAAGGCAGTGGCGCACTCATGGCCACCCCAGAGTCGACCTGCTGGGCTCTGGCAATCCTTCTGCCTCAGCCTTCCAAGTAGCCGGAACTACACGTTCGTGTTACCATGCCCGGCTAATTTTTTATTTATTGTAGAGGTAAGGTCTCGCCAAGTTGCCCAGGATGGTCTCGAACCTGCGGGCTCAGGCAATCCACTCACCTTAGCTTCCCAAAGTGCTGGGATTACAGGCTGAGCGACCGAGCCTGGCCTAAGCTATTTTTTTGACAAGTATGTATGATGCTACATATGTCTGTCTGATTCTTCTGACAATTACATGTGACTCTCCATCATGTCTGCATAAATTCCTTGATAACTATTTAAGAAACTCTGGCAATTCATTCATTCATTGATGGACATATAGGTTGTTTTTATATCTTGGCTATTGTAAATGCTGTTGCAATGAGTGTGGGGGTGGGTGCAGGGTACTGATTTTATTTTCTTTTGAGTATATAGCCAGTAGTGGGATTGCTGGATTATATGAGAGTTAAGTTCTTTTTTTTTTCTTTTTCTTTTTTTTTTGAGTTGGAGTCTCACTCTGTCACCCAGACTGGGGTGCAGTGGCTGCTCCCGGGCACTGCAGCCTCAATCTGCTGGGCTCCGGTGATCCTTCAGCCTCAGCCTTCCAAGTAGCTGGAACTACAGGCGCGCACTACCACACCCGGCTAATTTTTTTTTGATTTATTGTAGAGATGAGGTCTCACCAAGTTGCTCAGGCAGGTCTCGAACCCTCAGGTTCAGGCAATCCACTCACCTCAGCCTCCCAAAACGCAGTATTATAGGCTGAGCCACCGAGCCCAGCTGATGGTTAAATTCTTAATTTTTTTTGGGAAATCTCCCATATTGTTTTCCATAATGACTGTACCAATTAATAGCTCCACCAACTGTGTACAAGATTTTCCTTTTCTCTACACCCTTGCCAACCTTTAAAAAAATCTTGTCTTTTTGATAATAACATTGTAGCATATAGAGGTGATATCTCACTGCCGTATTGATTTTGCATTTCTCTGATGACTGGTGATATTGAACACTTTTAATATATATACCTGTTGGCCATTTATATGTCTTCTTTGGGAAAATGTCTGTTCATGCTCTTAGCCCACTTTAAATTGAGGTTTTTAAATTTTATTTTTACTATTCATTTATGTGATATATGTTTTAGATATTAACCCCTTATCATGTATATGATTTGCAAATATTTTTTCTCATTTCATGAGTTGCCTTTACATTTTTCTAGAAAAACTTTCCTTTGTTGTGCAGAAGCTTTTTACTTTGATGTAGCATTTATTTTTGCTTTTGGTGTCATATTCAAAGAAATCATTGTCAAGACCAACGTCAAGAAACTTTTTCCCAATATTTTATTCTAAGAGTTTTACAGATCTTGTACTTAAGTTTTTAATTCAGTTTGGGTTAATTTTTATAATATAGTATAATAATCTTTTGCGTGCAGATAGCCAGTTCTTCCAGTACCATTTATTGAAGAGACTCTCTTTTTCTCACTGTGTATTTTCAGTGCCCTTGTCAGAGATTAATTGACCATATATCCATGCATTTATTTCTAGGATGTCTATTTTATTTTGTTGGCTTATGTGTCTGTTTTTATGCCAGTACTGTTTTGATTGCTATAACTTTTTAATATAGCCAAGATATGGAAACAGATGTTCATTGACACGAGTTTATTGACATATAAATAGATCAAGAAAATGTAGTATAATAAAATATTTTGAACCATAAAAAAGAAGGAAACCCTGCCATTTGTGACAGCATTGATGAACCTGGAGGATCTAAGTGAAATAAGTCAGACACAGAAAGACAAATACTGTATGATGTACTTATGTATGGAGTTTTAAAAAGTTGAACTCGTAGATGCAGAAAGTTTGGAGGTCGGGTGGCTACTAGGGGCCAGGCCATGGGAAAAATGGGGGAAATCTTGGTCAAAGTGTATAAACTTTAAGTTATAAGGGGAAAAAATTCTGGGGATCTAAGGTATAGCATGGGTGGTGATGGTTGTGCTAATTAATTTGATTTTGACATCATTTGTATATAAAATCATGTACACATTGAATATATGAAATCTTTTATCAATTATATATTTGAAAATAAAATGCAATTATAAAGGACTCTGGGTAAAAAAAATTCTGGCAATAATGGATTAATTCTTGTGACTAACATACTTTTAAGTAGTCACATATCTTTAACGCTATAATCAGTTTTAGAATTTCGCTAGTGATTTAATTTCACAGTATTTTGGCCAGGCACAGGGGCTTATGCCTGTAATCCCAGCACACTGGGAGGCAGAGGTAGAAGAACTGCTCGGGGTCAATAGTTCAAGACCAGTCTGAGCAACAGAGTGAGACTCCATCTCTACAAAAACATTTTAAAAATTAGCTACATGGAAAGCTAAGGCAGGAGGATGGCTTGAGCCCAGGAGTTAAAGGCTGCAGTGAGTTATGCTTGCTCCACTGCAATCCAGCCTGGACAACAGAGTATGATTCTGTTTCTTAAATTAAATAAATGCATAAAAATTAAACAGCATTTATTGTCTCCCTTTTCAGAATTACATTTGCATGCTTGCTCTCTTACTCACTAGGACTTTTCAAAGGTGGTTCTTAAATCATACATACAAGCCTTCCTTATATCTTGAAATATAAACATCCCAAGTCTGGAGAATTTTATTTTTTAGATAACTATTTTCTTTTTCCATATTGTTACAGATTTTGGCTTTTAACAATCAGCCTTCAACTGTAATTAGTCCACACTTTTTATTTTAAGTATCATTCACATTAATAGAAAGAGTTCACTCAACAATATCTATTGAAGTACTTTGTGCTAAGAATTGTTTGGAAAACATGGGATATATAGGTGAACACGAGATAAAGATCCCTGCTTCGTGTATTTATTTTGTGGAGAGGGAGACAGACAATAGGTAATACCACATGCATTTTTTATATAGAATGTTAGATTCCATAGAATGTTCGGCTGTGTAGAATGTTAGAAGTTGGTCAACACTATGGGGAATAAGTAGGGTTGGAGGATCAGGATGCTCAGGGAAGGATGGAAATAAAACACGAGTTCAATTCTTCTAGTTTTTTCTAACATTTTTAATTTCCTCTAGCAGTGATTCTGTTCTTTCCTTGTTCAATAAAACATTGCTTCAAAAAAAAATCTTTTTTTCTTTTGGCATGTTTTGTCAACCTTATTCTGTGCTTTCTCAGTGGTCTTAATGTTTAGAACAATTTTTTCTCTGGTCTTTGCTCCTTCTTTAAATTTGGATCACGTGTGTGTGTGTGTGTGTGTGTGTGTGTGTGTGTTTGTGTGTGTGTATACTTTTTCTTCTTCTTTGGAATTATTCTCAAGGCTGATTCATTTTTGGTGTTTTTATTCCTATACCCATCTTTTAAAAAATTGCAGAATTGCCAAACACTTCTTCAGTGTCTTGCCTGCTCTCCAGTCTTGGAGAGGTGGATCCACCCATTTTCTCTAATCTACCTTTTAAATAAAAATTTTTCTAACCTAGAATATAAAATAAAAATAAAAAAGTTACAGAGTTACGGGCCATATTATTTCTGTGCTTTTTAAGTTTAAAAATATGGTAGATGATTGGTCTATGCAAGACATTGCCTTTCATGTTATTAACTTTGAAAACAAATTGATCACACCTCTTTATGGCTTTTGAAATGTTCAACTAAGTAGTAAGTTATAAATTTCTAATCATATTAATTTGAAAATAGCAAGTTTTGTCATTTTACTCATTTCCTCATGAAGTTTACATTGTTGGAAAGGTAAGTAAAAAACTTACCTGTTTTGCTTACTGTTTTGCTTTTCTCTGAATGCAACTCAAGTATCTAAAATTTTGTATATTCTTGTTATATTTTACCCTTGTGTAATGCTATAATTTGAGATAAGAAGACATTCTTCATTTGGCCAGGTAAACTGTAACTTTTCTTCTGAAAAATAATTTACTACTGATGTTTTTCTTCTTCTATGCATTTAACTCCTTCATTCCTTAATGAATTCTACTCCATCCATTCATCCATCCATCCATTAATCCTCCATCTGTTTATTGAGTGTCTACTTAATGTGCCTGGCACTTCCCGCCACTCCAGGCACAGCAGGGAACACAAAATTCTCCTAGCTCTTTCTGTGAAAAATGGTCTTTTCAGTCTGTTCTCTGTTCATTGAATAGTGGCTGATGGTCCTGTGGATGCTTCTTGTGCACCTTGGGTCAACTCAGACTCATGCTAGATATGTCATGCTGGTCTTGCTGCTTATTTTATCAACTGTCTCTTAGAATTTGCTTTGATTTCTCTTTTTCCTTTTACAAATCTTTTTTTCTTTCTGCATTTCTGTTCCTCATCCTCTTTTCTACCTTGGGACACATCTCTTCTATTAAGCCAAGGGCTAGACATGAGCTCCTTTTCACCTTCTTCTGCTGTGGGACCAACTTGCTTTTAGAGTATTAAGTAGACTTCATGGGCAAGAAGACAAACAAACTTAGCACAGAACTCACATGTCAGAGGGATAGATATTTAAACAATGCGAGGCCTTTGGTCCAAAATTTTGTATTTAAGGTGAATTTTTATATATTCCCACTTCTCTTAAAAAGGAACAGCAAGAATCTTCTGTACAGCCACAAGAAAGTGCATTACTAAATTGGAAGGCCATGAAGGTGAAATTTCAAAGGTGAGTTGCTTTTTCATTTGGAGCAATTTACTTACTTAAAAAAACCAGCATGCTTAGTATAAATAGGTCTATTGGAACTGAGATACTTGTTATATTCAATTATCTCATTCTTTCTAGAAATCAGTCACCCAAGGACCTTATTTTTAAGTGTGCCCTCAGACTTTTTAAAACATTTGTAAAAAGTACAAAACATCATTTTCCTCAACCACCAGCAAAAGATTTAGTTGGCTGTAGATACTTAATACAGCAATTTAAGGGGCTTGTATAGCTCTTTTCCTGATTTTTATAAACACAGGCTTTTATTATGAAAAAACATGCCATGCAGCATGCATCAAGTGTTCTGTAAATTAGATGCCATTAAGAAAGCATTTCCTGGAAAGATTTGACACTAAAATATAAAATTATCCATCTTGAAACTTCAAATCTGTGTCTTAGGATTTTGTATAAACTCCTCCTAAAAGATTATTCACAGAGAAGGGTCATCCATCATATGATCTGAGGTCTTGATGTGTCATCAGAAAATTTTTGAGTAAGCTAGGACTTGGTGGCTCAGCCCAATTCCTTGGTCTCATTCCTGAGATCAGATTTGCTTCTTCCTTGTAAAATATCAGCTTGATGGTTTCAGGTGTCTGAAGACTCCATCTAGATCCTGGGATTGCCCCATACTGTATTCTCGCCCCTCCTGCCTCTGCACCTGCTGCTGGTAGCTGTTGCCCTCGGGCTAGTCAGTGCTGGTCCTCATGGCTGTGCAGTCCATGCTCTCTTCATAGGCCGGGAGGCTTATTGATGTTGAGAGCAGGTGGAAAAGTGAACATGGGAGCAGGCTGAGGAGGGATCCTGGGCCATGTATCTGAGTGTCTGGCTAGAGAGCTACTGATATATCTGCCATTTTCCCTCAACAGGTACACATCTGCCTTCATGAACATGTGAATATAAAGGGTCTCAAACTCTGTTATTGAATTTTATGCTTGTCAAATGAATATATTATTTATTGAATTGGCATCTGGTAATGGCATTTCTATGGGGTGCAATGCTAAAGTATTTATTTATTTATTCAGAAAGTATTTTTGGAGGGCTTCTACCATGCTAGCCATTTGTGCAGGCACTGGTGACACAGTGATAGAAAAAAACAAAACAGATGTGGTTTTGCCCTCTTCAACTCTTCAGTTATAGTGGAGGTGGCCCAAATCATTGTCTTCTGATGATCAGAGAGGAATATAAGAATTATGCCAAAAGAATGGAGAACCAACAGATTCTTTTGCCACTCATAGCGATCATCAACACCTGACACATGGGAGGCACTCAAGCATATTAATGGAAAGCGCTGTACTTGGGATAGCAATAGATGAAAATGTCCTTTTATGGAGGACCTGACGTTAACTTTTTTCATAGCACAGATTGAGGGGGATCTGAGTGCTTTCAATTATAAAGATGACGCTGGGGTTTAGATATGAAGTGGCTTGACTGTGTTTCCATCCACACCAGGGTCCTGCCTCTTTGCAAAGAGAAGGGCATCGTGAATCTTTAGAATGAAGCTGAGTGGGAAATACTCAAATTATAAGGGTGCTTTAGTCTTTGTTCTTAGAGTTGTGAAGGGTAGGTACTTAAACTTTTCTCTCTAGATTTTAATTTTCATGCATTGTTCCCTGCAATACTTTCCCCATCATGAATAAATTGTTCTGTGTAAGAGTAAATACCAGGCTGGGGAAGGACAGGTGCTTCGTAACGTTCTCTTTTTGCTGAGGAAAAATATTTTGGGAACAATTACACAAACCTGTGATCATTTTTTCTTTATCCTTTGCAGATTTCTTTCAACCCCCAAGGGAACCGTCTTTTAACTGGCAGCTCTGACAGAACAGCTAGAATCTGGGATGCTCATACTGGCCATTGCCTCCAGGTTCTTGAGGGACACACTGATGAAATCTTTTCATGTGCTTTCAACTATAAAGGCAACATAGTCATTACAGGTATGGGGGAAATAAACATCATAGACTCGGTTTTTCTTTTTAATTGGCCATTAGATTTCCCAGACTGAATACTAAAAGGCATTTAGTATACTCCTTACCCCTGTTTCAGGGTCCTTTGCT
Source organism: Tarsius wallacei (assembly GCA_963574415.1). Lineage (NCBI taxonomy): Eukaryota > Metazoa > Chordata > Mammalia > Primates > Tarsiidae > Tarsius > Tarsius wallacei. The sequence continues at coordinate 9,486 of CAUYQG010262121.1, forward strand.
CATCTCTGTCTGCACTCCAGTTTCTATTATTTAGTTTGAGTTGCATCAAAACCCACAGGAGTGAGTTCTGCCATTGGCTATAAGGCTTTGTGAATTTTGAATTTTAGTTGTTCTAGATAAGGTAACAATTTGGTAGCCTGCCTTACTGTTCATGACATGTCATCCATCAAATGAATTATTAATGTTCAGTTTATGTCAGAAAGTATTAGTAACCAAAACAAGTTAGGACAGATTTCCCCTAGTTGGCTTTACAGCCCATTAGAGATTTATTCTTTGAGCTAAGTTGTTTTCTTTTCAGTTGTTCCCTGCTAAAGCATGAATATATGGGGAAAGGAACATGTACTGAACAGTTTTCATTCATTAACAAGTTATGATTTAATCACATTAACAGCGTTAATGCTGGATGGAAAGGGGAGAAAGATCATGCAAAGGGAAGAAAAATGATAAGATTATGGTATAATGCCACTGTGGTGCCTCTAGGTGAGGCTTTGACAGAGAGTGCGTGCTACAGTAGTGCGGGGTAGGGATGCCCCGAGTGTGCATAGAAAATGGAATGCCTGGTGACCAATGATTCTCATTGTCTTGAGCAAATCTTAAACTTGCTGAATTGATCTAATAAGCTAAATCACATGCCCAAGATTGGCTTTACATATTGACTGAGTGGTTGACTTCCTAGTCATATAACTTCATGGGTGCTGAGCATTTTCTCCCTGTATCCTCTAAAATACTTCTTTCACTTAATTATGGATAAGTACTAAAACCACAGGTTACTTTCTTTGGGCTTATAATTTTCAATTGTTAATTAAAATGTAAGTACTTCTAAAGTACTACTATAATAAGCCACCAATTTTATTGTGAACACAATATCAAATCTTTTCCCATGATGAGAAAATAGGTGAAGGGGGCCTGTGAAGGAGGGGACAGGATGCTCCTGCAGGGAGCTGCTGCCAGGTGAGGAAGAAGAAAGGCTGATCTGCCTGGATACAGAACCAGCCTTTCCTAGTCCACATTTCTTATGCAAGGCTGGCTCCGTAGTGCCTTTTCCCTCAACTAGTTTTCACAGAAGGCACTGGAGAGTTTAGGGAAAGAATATTTGTTGTCTGTGCCTTGTTTTAGTGCTGGTGCTTAAATTCCTGAGCTCTTTTAAGATATTATTGATTTATTTTGTGTATCCCAAAGTACCAAAGTGCTAAATACTGGCTCACTGGGGGCAGAGTTTATTAGAATGGGGCAGAACTTCTATTTTGCCATCAACAGAGCGATCACTTTATTTGAAATCATCTGTTCTATCTCTGGTGGACCCCAGTGTGATTAACAGCATGTGCTTTTTAGTGGGCTGCCTGAGTTTGGTTTTAAAAATCACATATTGGCAAAAAAGTGGCTGGCATGGTCTAACATATTTCACAATATGAAATGCCTTTTTGTGGGATGTGCACTTTTAAAGGCTTCCACAGTGCCAATGATCCCCACACTTCTTATATTGATGCTATGTGCCTGGTTCCTGAAGACGAGAGAATCAATAGTACCCCCTGATGATGAGAAAAACCTACCAACATTTTGAAATGTTCCAAAGTGGAGTGTCCTTCCTTCTCATATGATTGTCACCCAAGCCTGCAGATATTCAAATCCATTGTACATCCATGGGGTGGCAATATTTGATGGTATGTCAGAGGGGATGACTGAAGTGGCTGCATTCTTAGGTCCTTTTTAGTTCTAAGATGTCGTGAATCTTGCTGGTGTGAGTAGGATATGAACCTGCTCAATTTGCAACTGGCTGATATCATAAAAACATAAAAAGGCACTGAGAACTTAGTGCATTTAGCACTTTGCTAATTACCAATGATCCAGAAAATATCAACTTGTAAAATGAGAGAGTGAAGTGAATAAAATGAAGAAAAAAATAACTCTGAAATATGTTTTATTAGGCAGCAAGGATAATACCTGTAGGATATGGCGCTGATTGAAAGAAGCTCATCGGAGAGCAAACTTGCTAGCAATGGTGATCAAGAACCTGAACGTTACCAAAAGCAAGTTGTTTTAATATTTCATATGCTTTCTATTTTCTGCAAGTCAACTATTTATACACTCTGTCCTTAATGTCACAAATATGATCATTAAAGATGATGAAGTTACATCGTTTCTTGATATTATTTGATGGGAATGATAGAAAACAGCATAAAGTTGGCTAATGCCACCAGTTATTTCAACTGTGTTTTATTTTTTTGGTAGCATCATGATGCTGATAAATGAAACCAGAAGGATTTGGCAATGTGTCTCTTATACTCTACTTTGGAGGGTATTGTTGAATAAAGGTTTTGGAGAAGATTCCTTGTGAAGTGTACATTTGTATTTATAATGCATGTTTTTAGGGTGTTATAAGGAAAATAAAATGAAACTTATTTAATAGCAAACCTATTCTGGATTGATAACGGACAGAAAAAAATGTTGCCAGGTTTATTTATAAGGTAATGTTAAACAGCATAAACATTCAGACTATCGAGTTAAAAAATAGGAGTGGAAAATGATTGAAATATGAGAGAAAATGATCAAACACCAACCTGAGTGTTGATAAAATATGGAAAATGTTTTTTTGAATAAAGGTGTCCAAATGCATATTAAAATTAATGCTAAAAGATATAAAACATAAGCGAAAACTAATGATTCCTGAATCCAGAGCAAGAGGATGCATGAGAATACTATAAAATCATTTTATAAAAAGCTTTATTGAGATATGTTCTATATACCAAAAATTGCACGTATTTAATGTGCACATGTCCATGAGGTTGGACCTGTGACACCATCATTAAAATCAAAGTACTATGCAGCCATAAAGAAGAACAAAATCATGAACTTCACAGCAACCTGGATGGACTTAGAGTCTATAATACTGAGTGATCTTTCATAGAAACAATGAAATGAATATCACATGTTCTCACTCATAAGTGGACCTTGAACAATTATCATAA
>CAUYQG010262145.1:0-26605 GCA_963574415.1 Tarsius wallacei
AAAAAAAAAAAAAAAAAAGAAAAGGAAAAACTTTTCTCATTTAGTTGACTCTAAGGCAAAACCATCTGCTGGGCTCTTGGAACAGCCAGTGCAGTTCAGCCCTTCACCTCTGTGTTAGGTTCTATCTTCTCAATGAACAGCAGACTTTTAGTGTAGGTCATGGATTTTAGAACTCTGTGAAGGCCTACAAGGAAAAGATCGAAGGCCAGGATGTTTTATATCAAGGTGAAATTTCCAGATGAGGAAATCGTGTGAAGGTCTGGATGTCTGAGCTTACCATTCCTGCATGTTTCCTATGTTGCGTTCAGGTAAATTACAGGCTCCAGTGAATACAGAAACCCTGCCATTCCCCTCTGCGCCCCTGGTGGGCGCCGGTCAAGCTCTTTATCCCGGGAAGGCCCAAAGTCGTTTTGATACTTAACTTACAATGATCATGGATTTCCAGTGACAGTCTCCCCATGGTTACCCAAAGTGAATGAAAAACACACAAGAGGAGTTGTTAGGGTGGGTTTAATTAGAAAGGCAGTTTATTAGGTCATTTCTGGAATTAAAAAATCAGATGGTAAGATTTGTGGTTCAGTAAGGTACCTAGGATTTTTCTCTTCTTCTCTCGGGACTTTCCTCTAATTTAAAATGCCATTAAATGGACTGTTGGCATATAAAAGGGACCATCATAAAGCAAAAATGATGATGGAACTAATTAATTACGTGGGTATGTCAGGGCCATTGCTCATTGACGCCAGGTAGCAGTTAAAGGCCCGAGTATTCCATATAACACCTGTGTGTCCATCTGCGGGATTCATCACTCTTGAGGGATACGTTTACCACCTGCAGCGTAGCTCTAAGTATTTTATCATAATATCATAATCAGAAATTACTGTAGAGGCTAGCACACTTTGGGGTCTCATAGGAATGAATTTCTAGAGTAAGCAGCAAAAAGGACACACTTACCTTTTTTTTTTTTGGAGTTGGGGGTCTCAATCTCCCAGGCTGGAGTACAGTGATACAATCATGTGGCTCACCACAGCCTCATACTTCTGGGCTCAGGCAATTTTCCCACCTCAGCCTCCCAAGTAGCTGGGACTGCAGGTGTGTACCACCACACCCAACTAATTAAAAAAAAATTTTTTTTGTAGAGACGAGATCTCGCTATGTTGCTCAGGCTGGTCTCAAACTCCTGGACTCAAGCGATCCCCTCACCTCACCTCGCCTCCCAGAGTGTTGGGATTACAGGTGTGAGCCACTGCTCCTGGCCAATTTGCCTTTTTTTTTTTAATAGTATGTATCAAGCAGGTGAGTTGAGCTTGCTCTTTGCTTTTTGGCAAGGAGACAGAATGAAGAGGTGGTCCGAATCTGTAGACAGCTATTCCGGTAGTCATCCGTGAAAAAGTACAGGCTTTGCCTCAGAGCTGGGTTCGAGTCCTGGGCTGCCTTTGACTGGTTAGGGGCAGCCCTCCACCAGTGAGTTCTGGGCCTTGGTAGAGGCTACCCCAGCTGCCTCACCCCTTGAGGAGATAGGTGGCCCTTAGGAAGCCCTTCTGACTGTCTAATCCTTTAGAACTTACCTCACTCTTCCTGATGTCTCTGTGTACAGCGAACTTGCCTGGACAACCAGGGGTGCCAGTGCCTGTCCCACCTAGTCTTCTTGCTGGTACCTACATGGATGCAGGAGCCACTGACCCCTTCCTGGTGTCGTGGCAAGACCATGCTCCATGGGGTGACATTCTCCCAGGCAGCCCACCGTCCCCCTCTGCCCTGGGTTTTACATTTGTCCCTGTTTCTAAGCTCCAAGTGACCATTCCATAGTGATGTGCTTGTGTTGGTGACAAAAATGCCGTGATGGACTGCTTCCCCAGACACTTGGCAAATGTGGACTTTTTGTTTTTCTTTTTGACTTAATTACGTTGTGTATGGAGGAAGTCAAATACCTGTCAGTGGACTTCTGAGAAGGAAGTCAGTCCATTTTGAAGGTAGGGGACGGGGAACAGAAAATAAGTTGGGTAGGTGAGAAATGGAATGAGAAAAGGGAAAAAAAGTTGAATCTCTCATTTGGAAGTAACATCAGCATTACATGAGATGCCTGTGCTTGGGGAAGGTGTAAGAGGTGGCATGGTGACAAGGATACAGCTTTGAGTCAGAGCTGGGTTCGAGTCCTGGGCTGCCCTTTGCTGGTTAGGGGCAGCTCCACCCCAGTGAGTTCTGGGCCTTGGTAGAGGCTACCCCAGCTTCTCATGCCTTGAGAAGACAGTTCTGAGGTATGGGCCATCGCATTCTTCAGGTGGCCATGGCATGAGCCCTAGCGCCTGCCACACCTCCCATAGACTTTCTGCCCACTCTCACGTGGGCGTCTCGGGACAACCTTCCAAGTAAACTTCTCTGCTCAGACTCTGCTTTTGGGGGAGCCCAAATGAAGACCCCCAGCCTCGGGGCCCTCATCCGAAGGGTGAGGTTTCTCCTCCGACCCTGTGGGCTGCTATGATTTTGAGACTGGAAGTTCACATCTGTGGCACATACAGGACATGGCAGGAGTTCTGAAAACGTGATTCTCCTCCTCTGCAGCTTAGTATTTTGTTAAAAATTACTTTGATTTAGCTGGGCATGGTGGCTCACACCTGTAATCCCAGCACTTTAGGAGGCTGAGGCGAGAGGATTGACTGAGCCCATGGGTTTAAGACCATCCCGGGCAACTTGGCAAGACTTCATCTCTACAATAAATCAAAAAATTCACCGGGCATGGTGGGGCATGCCTGTGGTTCCAGCTACCTGGAAGGCTGAGGTGGAAGGATCACATAGGCACAGCAGGTCCAGGCTGTGGTGGCCATGAACATGCCACTGCACTCCAGACTGGGCAACATTTAGACTCCTACTCAAAAAAAAAAAATTACTTTGATTTGAGGCCAGGCATGGTGGCTCTCACCTGTAATCCCAGCACTTTTGGAGGCCAAGGTGGGAGAATTGCTTGAGTCCAGGAGCATGAGACCAGCCTGAGTAACATAGTGAGACCTTGTCTTTACAAAAAAAGAAAAAGAAAAATTAGCTGGCGAGGTGGCATGTACCTGTAGTCCCAGCTACTCAGGAGGCTGAAGTGGGAAGATTGCTTGACCCAGGTGGTAGAAGGATGCAGTGAGCTGGGGTGGCACCACTGCATTCTCCCCCGGGCTACAGAGTGAGACCTCGTCTCAAAAAAAAAAAAAAAAAAATTACTTTGATTTGGTTTTCTAATAAATTAGAAAACAATGTTCCTTGTCTACTTTTAATTTTTTTACTAAAAATTTAAAATTTAAATACAAAATTTAAATGACTGTGGAAACCTGTTTTTAATATAACTTTGAATTATCCTTGGCAGTGGTCATTTGAGAGTCTGCCTTGCCCTAAATTTCACACTCCCTGGACATTACTAGAAGGCAACTATGTAATTGAAAAGAAGGAAGGTTCTGTTTTCTTTTCTAGAGAAGCTAATCCTTTGCTTGTTGTAAAAATCAAATGGCTAGCTCTCTGGAAGAGAAGACCTGCTCTTTAAAAATAGGAATTATAGCTGGGTGCTGTGGCTCACGCCTGTAATCCCAGCATTTGGGAGGCAGAGGCAAGAGGATTACCTGAGCTCAGGGGTTCAAGATCAGCCTGAGCAGCATGGCAAAACCTCGTCTCTACAATAAATAAAAAAATTAGCCGGGCATGTTGGCACATGTCTGTGGTTCCAGCTACTTGGAAGGCTGAGGCGGAAGGATCACCTGAGCCCAGCAGGTCAAGCCTGTGGTGGCTGTGAGCGTGCCACTGCACTCCAGCCTGGGCGACAGAGTAAGACTCCAACTCAAGGAAAAAAAAAAAAAGCTAATTATAAGAACATCAGAAGGTGGAAGAAGAAAGCCTGAAGCAGTTGTTCTGAGCATATCTTGACCACTCAAGTGGGATATTTATGGACGCCCTGTTGAGCCCTTCAGATGTGTGGGAGCCCCGGGAACGGCTTCATGAAGTTCAAGGCTTTCAGTCTACTTTTGGTTTTGGTCAGAAATCCAGAAATTTATGTTGATTAGCTTTTATCTCTTGATCAGTTTCAAGAAAAAAATCTCTATCCTCTCTCTCTCCCTCCCTCCCCCACTTCTTTCTCTATTTCCATGTCCCTCTCCCTTTTCCTCTGTCTCTCCCTCTGTCTCTATCTATCTCTGTCTATCTCTGTCAATCTCTATGTCTCTGTCTCTATCTCTATCTCTATCTCTATCTCTATCATCTAATCTCTGACTGAAAGAACTGTTAATCACAGTGGCAGGTCCCAGAGAGCCAGCGAAATGATTGTGAGTTGCTGTTCATGTTCTATGCTTTTCTAGAAAAGAAACATCCTACCGGTATTTGACATTCATTGATACATACAGTGTTTAAGGAACTGGGTCTCAAACTTCCTAGCGCATAAGACTCGCCTGATGAGCTTATGAAGATGCTCATTGGGGTCCTGCTGTCAGAGCGCCTCCTTCAGGAGGCTTGGGGCAGTGCAGCCTTCCTTTCTAACCAGCACGGATGTCTGGGTGCCCAGTGGGGGACGGTGTGCACACTCACGCTGCCCTTGGCCATGAGTCTAATGGAGGTGGCCTGATCTTGAGCATCAGGACCTACTGTTTTCTGAGCCCTGCTCTCCTGAGACTTTGAGGGTGGAATGAGGTAATATGTGTTGAGTTCTCAGCCAAGCGTAGCTGCTGTGCTTGTGTGCTATTACGTTAGGGTTGTGTGTCCCACACCTCCACCATTGTCCTCTCACAATGCAGCCAGTGACTTGTCCGCTCACCTCATGTTCCTCAGCTCATGCTCAGAGACAATACCCCTTTCAGCAAATCGAGTCCGCTGAGAAGCAAGGAACTGCAATGGCCACCAGCTCGACTCTACCTAGGAGGAACAGGGCAGGACATACAGTGTCCAGTATGAAGTCCCTGTCTTTCCTAGGACATAAGTGACCATCGGATTTTCTGCCTTTCAGGGTTTGAATTTCTGCTCTAGCCATCCACAGCAGAGCGAGGAATGCCCACAGGATGTGTTTGACTCAAGCAGAAATATCGTCTGTAAAGACTTTTTACAGAGAGAATTAATTTTGCCACTGGAATTCCCTGAAGAGGCTAGTGTTATTTTAGAGCCAACAAGGCCGCCATTGACGGAATGGGATGTACCAGACCTGTTTATACTGGGATCCCGTGAATGCTGTTTTTGTGATTTATGTATGAAAATCCCTTTTCGGGTGTTTGCCATTTTTTGAAAAATTCCAGCAGGTTTTAAGAAAGTCTCATTGAGCACAGAGTTCCTGAACAAAGTCTTCTGTAAACATTGGACTTGGTGTGGCCTTAATGAATTCTCCATCTATAAACAGCCATAAGTACTGCCTTGTAGGGTTGGGGCATATTTAGCAGAAATCAAAACAGAAAAGACCTGTGTTCCTGCTCCCATTTAGACAATATAAATCCAGCAAATGCCACGGATGAAGACAGTAATTGCAGCTTGAGGCGCTTTGTTAACCCCACACCCCCTTTGAGTTGCCCTCTTCTTAACTTGATGTGTGCGTTGTGTAGAGTCTTACCCTCCTGGAAACCACTTAGATGTAAATTTGCTCTTTGGAATGAATTGCTCCTGGGAAAGTTGTCCATTATGCAGCTTCTCACCAGGGGAGAGAATTATTGAGCTGGCCTTGATGTAGCAAACCCGCATATTTCCTGTTGATGAGAATTAGGGCATTTTGGCTTCCAAGGCCTGTTGAGGACGACTAACAGCATTTAGCTCAGAGAATGCTCTGTTGTGTGTAAAACTGCTGTTACGGAGTCTGGCTAGCTGACACCCCAGATTCCCAGATGTAAAAACATATTCCTAAAGATGGGGTTGGGGGGTACATTTTTAAAAAATACTCTGGGAAATACCGGTTTTTCCAGGCCACAGAACTTTGGTCTCAGAATTACAAGTTGTTGTTTTTTTCTTTTTTAATCTGTGCTGAAGGTAGGTTTCAGTTTCATGGGTGGAAGTGAGCACGTGGCTTTGTATTAGCCTGGAAGGGAAGGAAGATTCTCAGATACAAATTTCCTTTTAAAACTGACTTTGGGCCAGGCACGGTGGCTCATGCCTGTAATCCCAACACTTCGGGTGGCTGAGACGGGAAGATTGCTTGAACCCAGGAGTTCAAGACCTGCCTGGGCAACATAGCGAGACCTCAACTCTACAAAAGATTAACTGGGTGTGGTGGTGCATGCCCGTAGTCCCAGCTAATTGGGAGGCTAGGGCAGGAGGATCACCTGAGCCCAGAAGTTGAGGCTGTGGTGAGCCATGATGATGCCACTGCCCTCCAGCCTGGACAACAGAGAGCTGGACTCAAAAAAAGAAAAGTCCTTGTACAACAAATACTCAAACATGTTTTGGGGAAAAGAGTGAGTAAATGAATTCCTGTAGGTTCCCTATAAAACCTATGGACCCCTCAGCATTGGGAAGCCACTTCCACTGAGATGTGGTCCTCACTGGTCACCGTAAGGGAGTAATAGGCAGAATAACCCCTTGTTGGCCTGTGACAGGGATGGCTTGTGGATACTCCATAGCAAAGAGGACCAGGCAATATTGGGGTTGGGGGTGAGAGGCTGGGGAGTAAAGTTTGCCAGCACTTCGAGTAAAAACCAGTCTTGTTATCTCTCCAGACATTAAACATCAGCCTTGATACTGATAAAACAAGGGGCAGGGAGCTGGTAGAATGAAGTTTATTTCTGAGTTCGAATCCGGGGATCAGAGCCGGACTCGAGGTCTTTCTAAAATGGTTCTGCTCGCCCACGAGGCTTTTACAATTCACTTTTGTAGTCCAGAGTTGTTGGTACCTATACATTAGCTGCTGACCAGCAGAGCATTGTATAGGACTTAAGTTACAACTGCATTTTACATTTAGATAGTGACATTTAGAGTAAAGGAAGTTTATCATGCATTGCAAAAGTTACCCAAGTCACAAGACTCATGATGACATTGATACAAAAGTTATACAAATCACAAGACTTACAATTACATTGATACTATATTGTTCAAACCTATGATTACTAAGAAGGGAAGTCAATAGGGATTATATCTCTGGGCATAGCCTGCAGGGAAGTCAAGGATCCCCTGAAGTTACCCACTGGGAGTGCCCTTCTCTAGAGGCGGCAGAAACACGGGTGGACGTTAGCGGGTCTCTGTATCAAGCATCTTCCAGGTAAAAATCTAAGGAAGTTCTGCGAAGGACACTACATGAAATACCTGTTGCATATGTCAGTCTGCGTAGACATCAGGGTGTTTGGGAACTTCACAGAGTCTTCTCTGCAGGCAAAGTGAGCTAGACCTCCATGAAGCTTGTTGACAAGCTCTATGACACTTGTTGGCTGTTGTAAAGAGGAAACTTTGCAGCCTGTTACATAAAGAGAAGAAAAAAAAGCTCGCCCTTCTCCCGTGGGTGTTGTGAGTGCTGGCTGCCACATGGTGCTTGTTTGTGTTTCCACTTTTGTTCCCTTCTTTTGTAATGGGCTTAGAAACGAATGGTATTTCTGACTTGATTCCTCCTAGTGAAGGAATTGGGACCATCAGGAGGGACCCAGTATGGATGTCTTCTCTCTAGCTCTCACTTTGAGAGAGACCTGTGCTGTGGACAGTATCTTCGGTTTTTCAGATTGGTAATACGCATGCAGGGTGTGAAATTCCAGCAGTGTGAAAGGTTAAGCAGGGATAGCCTGGTCCCCTAAACTATACAGGGCAGTGGTTAAGGTCATGGGCAACAACCAGATGACCTGAGTTTGAGTTCTGGCTCCAGGTTCCCCACTGACAAGCTGCGTGACTTTGGGCAGGTTGTTTAACCTCTGTGCTTTGTTTTGTTTTGTCAGATTCTCACTCTGTCAGGCTAGAGTGCAGTGGCACTATCACAGCTCACTGCAGCCTCAACAACCTGGGCTCAGGTAATCCTTCTGCCTCAGCCTCCTGAGTAGCTGGGACTACAGGTGCATACCACCATGCCAGGCTAATTTTTTGATTTTTTGTAGCAATGAGATCTTGCTATATTGCCCAGTCTGGTCTTAAACTCCTGGGTTCAAGCAGTTCTTCCACCTCGTCCTCTGAAAGTGCTGGATTATAGATGTGAACCACCACACCTGGCCTATGCTTAGCTTTTGCAATTGTAAAATAGACTAGGATTTTTATGGGATCAATGGGCAAATATTTGGAAAGCACCGGATAGTGTCTAACATATAGTCAAGGCCACATGAGTGTTTGTAAAATAAATAAAATGGATACATTCCTCCCACTCTGTCCTTAGCCACCCAGTTTCCCTTCCAGAGGTAATCATTGTTCTTAGTTCTTTTTCTCATCCTGGTCTGGAGAACCCTAAATATTGGGGGAAATGGTAGGGTCGTTTTCTGCTTGGTTTTTGTTGCATTATTTTAGTACGTGGCCATGGCAGGCAGAATAATGGCCCACCCCAAAAGTGGCCACACCTAATCCTGGGAGCCTGTGAATATGGCAAAAGGGAGTTATATGTTGAAAGGGCCTTTGAAAATGTGATTAGGGATCTTGAGATGGGCGAAATCATCCTGGATTATCTGGACAGGCCAGTGTAATCACCAGGGTCCTTCTTAGAGGGAGGCAGGGGTTGGATGATATGAGGCAGTGGGCTGAGGAATGCAGCGCCCTGTGGGATTTGGAAAAGGGATGGCTGCACTTCCCCCTGCAGCCTCCAGGTGGAGTGCAGCCCTGCGGGCCTCAGTCTGCTCACCTCCAGAACTGTAACTTAGTAAGTTTGTGTTTCCAAAGCAAGCGTTGAGTTTGATGGCAGAAATTCAAGCAGGAAGAACACAGTTCCCACATTCGGGGTGCTAAGGTATGGGGGCAGATATGTGCACAGACATCATTCATTGTTCTAGTTCCACAGTTCTCGGACTTATCAGTCTCTTTCTGGACCTTTCATGCCAAGAATTGTAGAGAACCCAAAGAGCTTTAGTTATGTGGGTATGTCTGTATCTACTGATAATGACTATATTAGACTTTTTTTTTTTTAGTTGGAGTTTCACTCTGTTACCCAGGCTGGAGTGGCACACTCACGGCCACCATAGCCTCCACCTGCTGGGCTCAGGTGATCCTTTCACGTCAGCCTTCCAAATAGCTGGAACTACAGACGTGTGCCACTGTGTCCAGCTAATTTGTTGGTTTATTGTAGAGACGAGGTCTCGCCAGGTTTCCCAGACTGGTCTTGAACCTGTGGGCTCAGGCAGTCCTCTCACCTCCGCCTCCTAAAGTGCTGGGATTACAGACGTGAGCCACTGCGCCTGGCCTATATTAGACATTTAAACTGAGACATTTTCAGAATTCTTAATTTATTTTATACCAATAATGAATCCATTTCATGTAAAAGCAACAAACGTACTTTTATTTTGAGTTCGGGGCCTCACTCTGTTGCCAGGCTGGAGTACAGCAGCACCATCACACCTCCTGGGCTCAGGTGATCCTTCTGCTTCAACCTCCTGAATAACTGGGAATGCAGACAAGTGCCACCTTGCCCAGCTAATTTTTTTAGTTTTTTTTTTTTTGTCTTTTTGTAGAGACAAGATCTTGCTATGTTGCTCAGGCTGGTCTTGAACTTCTGGACTCAAGAAGTCCTCCCACCTTGGCCTCCCAAAGTGTTGGGATTACAGATGTGAGCCATCACGCCTGGTCAATAAACATATTTTTAGTGAAAATTTCCTCATATTAAAAAAAAATGAGTGAGAAGAGTAGCCTGGTTTTACATTTTTGCAAATCTCTTTCATGTGTCTCTTATAGAAGACTGTTAGATTCCCATCTCAGTGTCTGCATTCAGTCTTTTGCAATGCATTGTTTTGGTGGAAGTTATCTGGGAAAAAAAAAAAAACCCATCCTCACACAGATAAATGTCACTGGAAAAGGGAGGAGTATTTTAATAGTCCTTCCAGATAATTGTGGATATTTTTATTTGCTGACATACCAAAACTCAATAAGTAGTCATTTCTTTGAGAATAGTTGCAATGTGGAGTCTGAGACATTACCAATGGACTTTTCTTACTTGGCTACATAAAATCCATGGACTTATCTTGTGCTTTGAAGAGATCTTTTTCTTATATGTGATTTCACAACATACTTTGTTCACTTGGAAAATATGGGGTCACTGTGGTGTACAGATCTTTCAAATGTGGACATTTCATACAATATTAAAAACCACATTCAAGTCTCACTGGAAAGGTCTTTAAATGTTGGGAGATTCATGATGGTGAATAAAGATTTTTCCAAGATTCTGATTTGTGCTGGAAAGTATTAGTTGTATCAACAAATACTGTCAGGCTCACTTTGTTCATTTTAAAGACAATGTTTTCTGTTGCTTTTTTTTGTTTTTTTTTGAGTAAAAATCACGGTTCTTGAAAAAAAGCAGTTAGTTGAACTCCCAGTGCAATTGTAGAAATGCTTTTCCTCAAAAATGCCATTCACTTGAGTGTGCAGGCGAAGGGTTGTACATGTCTGAAGGGTCGAGATTTAGACAAATTAATAATTTTTACTGCTTTATGAAGAACATTCTTAAGCAAAACTGGCATGTTTCTTTTCTTTTCTTTTTGGAGTTGGGGACTCTGTTGCTGTGGCTGGAGTGCAGTGGAACGATCGCAGCTCGCCAACGTCTCAACCTGCTGGGTTCAGGCGATCTCTCCGCCTCAGCTTTCCAAGTAGTTGGGACTACAGGTGTGCACCACCATCCCTGGCTAGTTTTTAGTGTTACAGTGTTGCCCAGTCTGGTCTTGAACTCCTGGGTTTAAGCAATCCTTCTGCCTTGGCCTCCCCAAGTGCTGGAATTATAAGCTTTGAAATACAATTGCAGCATATTAATTCCTTTCATTTCAAATGAATTAGTTATGATCTGTTGCATTTTATAAATTTACCTCTGACCCTACAATACTCAGCTATGATTATTTATAAATTGTCTAGTCCCATATAAATCCTTTTATTTTTAATCCTCTTTTGTTTTTGACTGTTAACATCTTTAACATTCAGTAATGGAGAAATGCGACAAAGTTCATTATCCAATTTTGAATACTTGTTGGTAGTTCTGGGAAAACTTATTTGCAAAGAGTTATATGAAATTGTTAGAAAATTGTGTGTCTTCTGCGAGGGCCTCTGGCCAACTGCCCTGGAGAGTGAGCAAGAATGATTCCACAGTTTCCAGAGCGGCAGGGGCCCTTCCTTCCAGAAGCCTCCCAATGGGCTTGCGACCAAATCTGGAATTTCCAGTGAAGCACTCGGAAGCCCCTGCATGCAAGGACACGTGATCCTCCACTTTTTAACATTTGTCTTTCCCACACTAGTTATTTTCTTCTCAATTGCCATCTGTGAACCCAATTCTGATTTTCCTGTTTCAGTTGATAAAAGACCGTGTCGCGTTTCTGTGAAGTCTCAGCATCTTTGCATAGTCTTAGGAGCAAAATTACTTGAATGTTTATAGAATGTTGTCACTGAGGAAAAACTGGGGGTTGAAAATGTTAACAAGAGGCCCAGGTTTTCTCAACTTAATACTCATCATCCCAAAATGCCAGTCACCAGATGTGCCTGGCCTACAGGCCTGTGTCCCCATGCGAATGCTCTTTGATCCTGAGTAGGGCAGTGTGCATTCACTAGGGAAGGAGAATAAGATTGAGACATGTTTCAGGTGTGTTTAGAAGGTCAGGCACTGACGGGGCATGGTGGCTCACGTCTGTAATCCCAGCACTTTGGGAGGCAGAAATGAGAGGATTGCCTAAGCTTAGGAGTTTGAGACCAGCCTGAGTAACATGGCGAGGCCACGTCTCTACAATAAACAACAACAAGAAATTTAGCCAAGCATGGTGGTGCACCCCTGTGGTTCCAACTACTTGGAAGGCTGAGGCGGAAGGATCACCTGAGCCCAGCAGGTTGAGGCTGTGTTGGCCATGAGCGTGCCACTACACTGCAGCACGGGCGACAGGGTGAGACTCTGCCTCAAAAAAAAGAAAAAAAAAAAAAAATAGAAGGTCGGACACAAGCAGAAGTTTTATACTTTTTTACCTTTCTGGGAATGGAAGTTGTAGACTTACGTACTCACCTTTTATGCATCTCTGTCTGATCATGTTCAGTAGGAAGCGTGCGGCCACCTGTCTGTGACATGGGGGAGGTGGAGGGCTCAGCTTTTCTCCTCTTGAGCCCTGAGGTCATCTCGTCTGTGTCCCTCTCTGTGTGCTTGTCCTGCTTCACCTACTACTGCAAATCCCTTCAACACAGAGACTTTGAAAATACAAAGGCAGCTGTGGGTCCTATGAGACACGGCAGCTAGCAAGGTTCTTGGTAAGGGCCAGGCACTGAGCAATAGTGATGGAGTGGAAGGAAGGTTCTTAGGAGGCTCTTCATGCCAAGTCAGGGCAAGAAAGGAGCAGCGGGGGGAAGAAGAACCTTTGGAGCACATGCTGAGGCTTCCAGGAGTTGTTCTGTAAACATCTGAGGCAAGGGAACAGTGTGTGCTGAAGTCTCCCCTATCTCACATGTGTGTAAGGCACCCTGGGCATGGCCTGTTGGCTATGCTTGGCCGAGAGCCGCACGCCCCAGCTCCACAAAGTCTTACTGAATCTCCTGGAGGTCCATGGAGCCTAGCTACTATTCCATGTCAGTGCTGCTCTGCAGTGTTTTTTCTTTTAGTTGGGGGTCTCACTCTCTCACCTACACTGGAGTACAGTGGCATGATCACGGCTCACTGAAGCCTTGACCTCTTGGGCTCAGGCAGTCCTTCCACCTCAGCCTTCCGAGTACCTGGCACTACAGGTGTGCACCACCACACCCAGTTAATTTTTTGACTTAATGAAGAAGTCTTCCTGTGTTGCCTAAGCTGGTTTCGAACTCCAGGGCTCAAGTGAGTCTCCCACCTCAGCCTCCCTAAATGCTGGGATTATAGACATGAGCCATGCGGCTGACCTACTTTGTGCTTTTAGTGAGCTGATTGGTGCCGATGACAGAGAGCTAATTTGCCAGATAAACTGAAACCACAACTAAAAATAAAAAGTCATTTCTATTTCACCAGTGTAGGCCAATACTAATACTGGCAGTGTGATGTGTCTCTAAAAGACTGTGGGTCCCACGTAAGGGTGTCTGGATTTTCTAGTTCATGGCCTTGTCAGGTGTGACATTGGGCAGGTGACTTTAACTCCAATTTTCTCTACTCTTAAAATGAGGGATTGGACAAAACAGTTTATATATTTTTCTTTTTCTCTCCAACATTCACTTAATATGATTGATGTAACATTGTAAGGGCTCTAGGAACACGCCTTTCTTCTAAAAGTTTGTAAAGTTAAAAAAAAAAAAAAAAGCAGAGTAATGGATCAAGCATTCTGTTTCTATTTTGCCGCAAATCTCATCATCTCTTTAAATAGAGTCAGGTCTTGACTGCCTTAGAGAACGTGTTTGTTAAGGCTTCGTAATAATAGCAGGCTGTCTCAATGCAAAGATCACAGACAACCTTAGAAACATTAATTACTGCTTACGTCACCCTGATGAATCAGAGATGTGTTATTATCATTGTACTTTCACAGCTGGGTAAATCAAGTCACAGAGACACATTAAGTGTAGAGAGGGATAAAATTGTGTCTTCTTGTTTTTCCTATCATGTAGGAGAAACTGTCTGGATTTAACCACTTTTTTAAAAACCTATCTCAACTAAGAAACATAGAGTAATATCCAGTAATAATTTGCCCTGCAGTAATGCAAATTTAGATGTAAGGGATTGATGTGGCCTTTGTCTTCCTATCTGGATTCTTATCTGAGGGCCAGGGGATGGTGATTAGGAAGGCCTTGTGACCATTTGGGGCTTTGTCAGTTCAGGGAAAGGTAATAGTTTCATTTTCTTTATTTTTGTGCCTTTTTTGATGGCTTACACTGATTTTCATTAACCTTGCAATAATGTGACTGTGACTGTGCATTTCCTTCCTGTGATTTGGTTCTTTGAAGCACTCTTATGGTGGCATTTTACTGTAATTCTTTTTTTTTTTTTTTTTTTGAGTTGGAGTCTCACTGTGTTGCCCAGGCTAGAGTACAGCAGCGCTTTCACAGCCACTGCAGCCCTAACCTGCTGGACCTAGGCAATCCTTCTGCCTCAGCTGTCCAAGTAGCTGGAACTACAGGCATGTGCCACCATGCCCAGCTAATTTTTAAATTTATTTTAGGGACGAGGTCTTGCCGAGTTGCCCAGGCTGGTCTTGAACCCCTGGGCTCAGGCGATCCTCTCGCCTCCGTCTCCCAAAGTACTGCTATTACAGGCATGAGCCACCGCACCCGGCTTAATTCTAATGTTTCTCCTGTAAAATCTGCCCTGACATTTTTACCCTGTTTTTAAAAAATTGAATAGAATCCACATACCATACAATTCACCTTCGCAGTATACACTTTAGTAGTTTTCAATATATTGATGAAGTTGTGAAGCCATTACTGCTAATTCCCCAACATTTTTATCCCCTCAAAAAAGAAGCCTCATGCCCGTCAGAAGTCACTCATTTTCTCCTCCCCCTATCTCCTGGCAACCACTATTCTGCTTTTTGCTCCTAGGGATTTGCCTATTCTGAACATTTCATACAAATAGAATTGTAGAAAATTTAGCCTATTGTGTCTGGCTTCTTTCACTTAGCACAGTGTTTTCCAGGTTCATTCATATTGTAGCATGAGTCAGTACTTGATTCCTCTTTATCGCCGAATAATATTCCATTGTGCCTTCTTTTAAGCCAATAGAACCATAGCACCAACTGGAAAGAGGTCTTACTCATGTGTTCTTTTTTCCATTGCAACATTCTCTAATAGAACCTTCTGTGTACTTTTTCTAGGTTTCTTCTTAGGGCCCTTAAGTAGAACTCCAATGAACCCCATTGCTAAGGGTTTTGAATTTAAGTTCTACTTTATTAAAATTCTTTAAGACTGGCTTGGTGACTCATGCCTGCAGTGCGAGCACTTTGAGAGACCAAGGCGGGAAGATTGCTTAAGTCCAGTACTTCAAGATCAGCCAAAGCGATATAGCAAGACCATGACCACATCTCTGTAACAACAACAACAACAAACTAGCTGGGCATGGTGGCAACTTGTAGTCCTAGCTACTTGAGGGGGCGCTGAGGCAAGAGGATCACTTGAGCCTGGGAGTTCAAAACCGTAGTAGGCTATGATTACACCACTGCACTCCAGGCTGGGCAACAGAGCAAGGCCCTCTTTGGGGGATGGAGGGTGGGGACTAAAAAATAATAATAATAAAAAAATTATTTAAGTGTTTGAAATATAGCATTGTCTGTTTTATGTCTCTGAAGGTAATTAAGCTTGGCATTTGGGTGTCCTCCCAGCTCTGGGGAGTGTCAGTGTCTGGTAATACCAACACCTTGCTTGCTAAATCTCTTGTTATTGACTGTGGATTTTTTTTTATTGGGGGCCCTGAGAAGGTCCCATGAGAGGCCCTACACTACCTTTGTTTAGGCTAAGCATGCTGCTTTGGTCACAGCCGGAGACTGCCTGTAGAAGGAGGGTGTGGGTTGATCTGAAGACTTATTCCATGGTTCTGAAGAAGGTCTTCATGTTATAGTCAGCTTGGTACATTTCTACCCTGTAACGTCTGCCATATTCCTGTTCCTCTGAGTATTCTTTCAGACTCCAAGGACATTTGTCACACAAAATCAAATTGTGCCAGCCTGCTATTAAGAAACATTTACCACCAGCATTTACTGCTCTCTGGTTATCACCAGTGGTAGCTTGCATTGTCAAGGGTACCACCAATTGGAATGTGACCTCAGGTTAAGTGGACTTAGAAGATTTATGCAATTTACATTTTTCTGGCATGGTATTTATGCTATACTCGGATAGAATTTATTTCCCTATAAGCCTAATAATCATTATATTCAAACTGCTGCTTTGACTTTCTTTGGCTTAAGAATAACAACAGTAAAAAATGATCCCTGATGCGGTGTGATCAAAACAGTAGGTTGGTTTTTTAAAAAATCTATATTAGAAGTACTAATATTAAATGATGAGCTTTTTGTTAATGGTGCAGTTTAAGACTTGACTCACCTTAGCATGAAGTCAACCCAGAGTTATTTTTTTCTCTCATCTTATAGTCCATCTATTATTTCTATTATTTCATTTAAATTCTTTTACTTTCATTCTCTTTCACTGATTGATGATGAGAAATATTTGCCTGAATGACAGAGCACAGCGGATGTCATTAGTGAATGGTGTCACAAACCATTGACTTTTTAAGTAGAAGTATATGTAAAATTTAGGAAAATCTGAGCTAGTTAAAAATATGTATATCTATACAGAGTTTGCAAATTTAAATTTAAAAGAAGAGATTCTAAGCTTTTCTTTCCAAAATGAACTTAATTTCAGTGGGCTCTTTGAACTCTGATAACTGTGCCTTGTGAATTAATGCAACATTTTATAGTCATGGGTAAGAGAATTGGAAAAAGTCTTACTTTTCTATTAACATAATGTTGCTATTCCTCAACTGGCAGCTTTGATTTACCAAAATTTTTATCTTTTCTTAAAATTGCATTTGTACTTAAAAAAAAACAACGAAAGATACATAAAATAGAGGAATTGGATGGGATAATTTCTGAGTTTCTTTTCTGAACTAAAATTCTTTGATTCTCTACAAGCTGTTCATCAGTGGAATGGCTTGGTGGAAATTCTGAGAAATAGAATAGAGAAATTGAATCAACTAAATAGATTAAGAGCATAGTTCAAACAAAGTATGTTATTTTATCTGGACCTGAGTAGATAGTGGAATGTAAGTATTAAATGTCAAAAACATATAACTCTAATGCCACCATGGGTTAGGGTTATATAGTTGAAAACTTAATAAAACTATTTATTGTTCACTTGTAACTTATTTGATATTATTTTTTAGATTCTTTTCTTAGTCTTTTTCATAGAAGATTATCCTTTTCTAGTTTTCTTATCAGAGGGGTTTCTAAGGATTAATTTAATCAACTAAAACATTTTTGAGCCTGAGAATCCCAAATGATACTTCATCGTTTATCTGACCACTGTGTGTGTGTGGTCAGGGCCTCCCTCTTTCACCCAGGTTGGAGTGCAGTGGCATGGTCATGGCTCACTACAGCCTCAACATCCTGGGCTTGGGTGAGCCTTCTGCTCAGCCTCCCAAGTAGCTGGAACTATAAATGCATGCCACCACACCCGGCTAATTTATTTATTTATTTTTTTGTAGAGATAAGGTTTCACTGTGTTGCCCAGGCTGGTTTCAAACTCCTGAGTGCAAGCAATTCTCTAGCCTCGGCCTCCAAAGTGCTGGGGTTACAGGTGTGAACCACTGCGTCCAACCATGTATTTTTAATTGTGATAGTATATTTTATATTTCTTCAAGAGGTGAGGGAGCCTAATATTCACTGGGCCCCTGCTCTGGGCTGGGTGTTTTGGGAGTACATTTTGTATCCTTTGACGCCACTTGCCTCTCCCAGAGGTGAAGTTGAGGTCCTCGGCTTGAGGAGAGACAGAGGTGGTTCTCAGAGGAGGTGGTGCTGCCCACCAGGTGATACTTTGGAAGTTTGTGGTTCTGTGGTTAATGATCTGAGGGACGGTGGCATTTGGTGGCTTGGGACATGGTTGGTACATTCAGCACACTGCAGTGTTCTGCTGGACCTTAGTAGAGGTGAAAAAGCATGCATGTAATTATCTGATCCAAGAACTAGCTCCATTTTACAAATCAATGCAAATTATTTTTTCCCCAGAGCTATAGGGTACTTTGAATGTCCTAGAAATGCACTGACCCAATAAATCAAGGGAACTGTGTCCTTAGTTTTGTTCAAAACTATGCCAAGAGTGTTTACCTTTTTAGAAAGTCATGTCACTGATGGCATCACCACCAAGACACAGTGGCATTGGCCTCTGGAAACACTTGTAATGAGATCGCAGTGATTCTCTATAGAGCCAGTGGTGACAGCTTTGTCATGGCTAATAGAGTGGCTGTGCTGCCATGTTGAAACACATGGTTTTTATTACAAATTGCCTTCCATTTGCTTTTCTTCTTGTGCTCCTGTTAGGGCAGTATACTGATTTTCATGAAATTATACATGTGGGTAAATTATAGTAAGTATGATTTTTATCTCAGAGTAGTAAAAGGCTATATTATAAAAATGGAGACTTTTGATCTGACAGGATTGGGAATCAGTGTGCTGTGATATATTCTTTGAAGCATGAAAAACATTAGTTCAGAAACAATTTTTCATTCTTATGCCCCATCCTTTCATTCTGTTTCAAATGACTCTTAAGTCCGTAGACTAAGCAGTGCCTTTTCTGATGTTGTGACTACCATCTGAGTTCATTCATGCTGCCAAGACAGAGTATCAGAGACTGGGTAATTTATAAACAGATTTACGAGCTCACCATTCTGGCAGCTGGAAAGTCCAGTAACAGGGTGCCCACAGGAATGGGGATTCTGATTCCAAGACAGCACCTGGGATACTGCTTCCTCGCATGACGGAGGATGGAAGGACAAAGAGTGGAAGAGAGTGACCCATTCCCGAGAGCCTTTTACATAATGGCATTCATCTATCACAAGGGTAGAGCTCTCACCACCTAAACGCCTCCCACGAGGCCCCACCTCCCAACACCGTTGTGAGTGTTAAGTTTCTAACTCATGAATTCTGGGGGACGTACTCAAATCATATCAACTGTCATCGTTCATTTCTCACACACAGAAGAAAGTCTTATTGTACCGTAGAGAGGAAAACAAATGTTCTCCCGTCCCTTTGCATGTCTTGTTTTTGGCCATAGGAATCTATATTATCTCTGGATTTTAAATTTACTTTATTAATATCTTTTTTTTTTCTTTTTTGAGTTGGAGTCTCACTCTATCACCAGGCTGGAGTGCAGTGGTATGCACATGGCCACCATAGGCTCGACCTACTGGGCTCAGGCGATCCTTCCACCTCAGCCTCCCAAGTAGCTGGAGACTCAGGCGTGTGCCACCACGCCTAGCTAATTTTTTTTTGTTTGAGATGAGGTCTTGCCATGTTGCCCAGGCTGGTCTTGGACCTGTAGGCTCAGGCAGTCCTCTTGCCTCTGCCTCCCAAAGTGCTGAGATTACAGGTGTGAGCCACCGTACCTGGCTTATTAATGTATTTCATTTCCATTTCTGAGAATTTTTTTTTTTTTTAGTTGGAGTCTCACTCTGTCACCCACAGTGGCATGCTCACAGCCATCCCAGCGATGATCTGCTGGGCTTAGGTGATCCTTCTGCCTCAGCCTTCCAAGTAGCTGGAACTACAGGCACACACTACCACGCCCAGTGAATTTTTTGGTATATTGTAGAGACGAGGTCTCACCAAGTTTCTCAGGCTGGTCTTGAACTCCTGGGCTCAGACACTCTTCTTGCCTTGGCCTCCCAAAGTGCTGGGATTACAGGCTTGAGCTACCTTGCCCAGCCTGTTTCCGAGAACTTGAGAGGCATTCTCAGACCTTGGGGGTGGAGTGTTTCTTAGATTGTTTTTTCTAGGAAGCATCATTCATCTGCCCCCAGGAGTCTGAGAAAGGCAGGGCGGCCCTTCTCCATCCCTCCTCACACCCAGGAGCTGCCTGGTGTCTCCAGCATCTGCTGCAGCCTGTGGGTGGATGTCCAGGGACTGGGAAGAACTTTGTTGCCTGTTCTCTAGCTCCCTGGAGAAAGGAGGAAGAAGCCAGCAGAACTAGGGTGACGGGATGGCAACAGCTAGATGGGCCAAGGTTGTAGCTGCCTGCTGAGGGGGGTCAGGCTTCCTTAAGGATCAAGCTGTAGGTGGGATGCCAACAGGGACCCCACCACACGTTCTAAGCCTTCCCCCAGGCTTCTCAATGCTACCCATTCCCAAAGAATCCCCTTTGTGCCTGTCAGAGTTGTCACCTGGATTCACGGGTGCTTCTTGAGTGACAAGAGAAATAAATGGCAGAATTCACGTGTTTGCATATTAACTGCACTGGGCAGGCTTTGAAAGTGATGTCACCGTGTACACTTTGAATTCAGATTACGAGCTGTGTGGGCGAGGCCACCTTAAATTTAACATTTCCTGATGTTTCTATTTTTAAGTTGGTACCCAGGATGCTACTTTAACACAAGATTTGCCTTTTAATTGTAAAGGATTTGGAGTTGCCAGAGACTTGACTGACAGTGGCCCTGATGGGGTATGTACTGATGCAGAGTTCGGGAAGAAACTAATTACGAGATGGCTCATTCCTGGAGCCTCTCATGGACCCTGTTGCCTGTGGGGAGTTGTAGGCGTGCGAAAGAGCAGGGAGCAGGCATCTTCAATGAGAGCCTGCCTGGCCTGTTGTCCTTCTCCAGAAAATAAATTTTTTTTTTAAATTCAGGGTATTACTCTGTCACCCAGGCTGGAGTGCAGTGGCACAATCATGGCTAACCACAGCCTCAACCTCCTGGGTTCAGGAGATCCTTCCACCTCAGTCTCCCGAGTAGCTGTGACTACAGGCATGGCCACCACATTTGGCTAGTTTTTAAATTTTCTGTGGTGACAGGGTCTCACTATGTTGCCTAGGCTGGTCTCAAACTCCTAGGCTCAAGCAGTCCTCTCGCTTTGGCCTCTCAAAGTGCTGGGATTACAAGTGTGAGCCACTGCGTCTGGCCTATATTTGTTGATTAAAGGAAAAAGGCAGCCAGTATGGTGGCTCATGCCTATAATTCCAGTACTTTGGGAGGTGGAGGCAAGAGGATTGCCTGAGCCCGGGGGTTTGAGACCAGCCTGGACAACTTGATGAGACCTCGTCTCTACAATAAATCAAAAAACTAACCAGGCGTGGGGGTGTGCACTTGTGGTTCCAGCTACTTAGAGGGCTGAGGCAGAAAGATCGCCTGGTCCCAGCAGGTCGAGGCTGCGGTGGCCGTGAGCATGCCACTGTGCTCCAGCCTCAGTGACAGAGTGAGACTCCAACTCAAAAATAATTGAGAAAGGCCACTGAGCCTGGTGTCACTGTGGCCCTTACCGTGGTACTTTGCCCTTGGTGGATGCGTAGGGCCTGGTATCCATCTGAATGAGGGCATCAAATAAATTGACTCAGTGGGTCCAAATGGAGGAGCCCAGCTATACCTAGGGACATTGCACCTCTCTCTCCACCCAGCTGCTACATAGAGCCCTTGTTGGCCACATTACATGTTAGATTTCTCTAATTGCTGGATCTCACCCCAACCTGTTAATTTCCACAAGGAATGTGATGAGAAAGAGACAAGGGTGCATTTTGCAGATACAAGTAGACCTCTGAACTTGAATTTGTCCTTTGGTTATCTGTCATTATTTATGATTGTGATGGCCAGGGGCTCTTCTGCATCTGAGCATCAGGGCTGCATGGGCACTGAGCACAGGGCAGGCAGGAAGCAAATGCTGATTGCTGTCTGGTGGGGACAAAGAGCTCCTCAAACTCATTACAGTGTAGATGTCCTGATGGAGAGGCTCTCCCAGGTGGGAAGCTGGCTTCTCAATTGGGAGGGGGCGGGATATATTTACCCACGTTGGCAGCTGGTGCTCAGGCTGAGGGCGGAATGGAAGGGGGCCGTGTATAGGCACTTGGCACCCAGGGCAGGATGCCTGTTTCAATCAGCTTTGTAAATAAGCATTCGGATGTCACCAGCCTACACTCTTTCCTAGCTGGTCTCCTGTTCTTCCAGAACATCCTTTTATTTCATGTCTGCTTTAGAAAGAATGCTAAGGGCGGCCTCCTTTTACAGGGATGCAGGTCCTGGTGAAATTCAAGGCTCCTGGGGTTGGGAGTTGCAGCCCTGGGCACTATCAAGCTCGGCTTCTCCAGTGCTCTGTCCTCTCCAGGACATGCCGGTGTGCTCTGGTTGCTGCAGGAATTCTGTGTGCCCAGACGCAATTCCACCTCTGTGGGACTTGGGTGATGGAGCAGCTCAGAGATTTCGTGGCTTGATGAATCTCAGGGACTGTCTGGAACTGCCTTTTCCTCTCAGGTCCCTGGGGCCAGCCTGAGTGGGAGTTGGTTTCCATGGGTCATCCTATCTGAGCTTGTGCCTCAGAGAGGGACCAGCAGCACCCAAGGGCTCCCTGAGGTTAGGGGGCACTAAGGTGAGAGGGTGCCTCACTGATTCACCAAGCCTCTCTCCTGGGCGGGCAGGGTTCCATGTTCTGTCCATAGACACACATGGTTCCCATTCTCCTGCATACCTGAATCACATCTGTCTTTCTCCGTGAGTGGGCAAGGACCTCTTTGCCTTTTTTGTAAGAGGCAAATGGTGGTTTGGGGTGTTTTCAGTGTTTAAGTTGCAAAGTTTGGTGAATGCATGGACTCAGATGACTCAGAATCCACTTGGCACCCGTGCCTGACATCAGCCGTGCTATTTCCGCCAGCATCCATCTGGCATGGCGGGCTGCAGAGCTTTGCGCCCTAGCTGTCTCGCGTCTTCATGGACTCAAGGTCTTGTGTGTCTTTATCTCTAAGACTTAGTGCACAGCTGACGTAAGCAGGTGCCAAAGAATTTTCACCATGAGCAAACGGATGTGTGGATGTGTGTCATATTTCCTGTACTTGATGTAACTCTTTGGAAATACCAAAGTCCTTTATTTACAAGGTAAAGGCAGCAATAATGCAAATTTGGTCTTGTTACCTAGGTAATGTACTTTTGTATTGTATGGCTTCACTGACATTACTCTGTTTTGATTTCCTTGTACTTCTCTGACTTTTACTTCTCTATAAAAAGAAAGGCATCTCCCTCAAGGGGGCCCCTCTGCTGCACCCCTCATGCACTAGCATTTCCTGGGTTCTCTCCTTCATCCTTTTCATACCAAACTGTGTTCTGTCTGGTGAGCACCATCCATTCCCTTGGCAAATGCCATCCATCCCCTTGGTGAGCACCATCTGTCCCCTCGGCTTCACTGCTGTGAAGGTAGATTCTGGGGACTTTCAGATCCACATCTCTGTGAAGGCCTTTCTGGGCTTGGCACCCTGGGCTCCCTGACCACTGAACGTCACCCACCGGATGACCCATGGGTGTCTCAAATTCTGCGTTACCGAAACTAAGCTTGTTATTTCCACCCCTGCTCCTTGCTGTGTCCCCATCTACCCAGTCACAAAGGGCATAAAAACCAGGCAGCTTCCTTGATACCTCTCCTTTCTGTGTCATCTTATATTGAAGAGGTGACAAAGAGAGGACCCAGGGAATCTTTCTCCTCACACTTTCTGCCTCACACTTTTTGTTGTTGCTCTATTCACTGCTCATCTGGGTCCTTACGCTTTGTGCCTGCAGTGTTCCTGTGACTGTCTTGCCATCCATCTATCCTCTGAAAAGGGGGGTGTTCCCCCCTTTTCCTCCATTCCCACCCTCCACACTCTATGGGAGCCACACTCAGCAAGTTCCTTTGTTACACTGCACGTCATACCATTTGCCTTCACCCAGACCACTTCCCATTCCTAGATCTCCCCTCCTGCCTGCCCTGCCTTGTCATCTTCAGCTTTAAAGACAATTAAGCTGGATGCGGTGGCTCATGTCTGTAATCCCATCACTTTGAGAGGCCAAGTTGGGAGGATCGCATGAGCCCAAAAGTTCAAGACCAGCCTGGACAACACAGGGAGACCTCGTCTCTACAAAAAATAAAAAAAATTAGCCGGGTGTGGTGGTGCATGCCTGTAGCCCCAGCTACTTGAGAGGCTGAGGCAGGAGGATCACTTGACCCCAGAAAGTCGAGGCTGCAGTGAGCTGTGATGGTGCCACTGTACTTCAGCCTGGGTGATTGACCCCTACTCAAAAAAGGAAAATAAAAGACAAATAATATCTCTCAGATTTAAAGATATGACTCAAGTGTCTGCTTCTCTATGAAATCTTTTAAGAGCTCACAGAGAATTACCCCTTTGTACTCAGAGATATCTCACCTGCCAGCAACTTGACTGCACTTTTTGATGAAATAGTGAAAAATGAATTACTTCATATTAAATAGTATAGCGTTGGAACCAATTATTTTGTTGTAATTATATTTGCCTTCTAATGGAACTTTGGGTATTGAGGAACTTACTTATGACCAAAAAAATCAAAATTTTGTATCTTATATTTTTCTAACGTGTGGTAACGTGAAACAATCACTGACATGCATTGCAGGTTCCCTGGTACATGTTGTGCAATAGTAACTTGTTTGACATCTTCCACCTGGTGTTTTTCTATTCAAGTGGACAATGCAGTCTTGTTTTCTCCCTCTCACATTAATAATATGTAATTTATCATCCGATCTGTTGTTTGAAGACAATGTGAATGACTGTGCTCTTGATTCCCGAAAACCATTTCTCAAGTGATCTCAGTATATATTCCATCTCTTATTTGCTTTTTCTTGCAGTTTGAAAGGAAAACTTCAAGGAAACAACATTTTTTAAAAATTTGCACTTGCATATATTTGTCCTATATTATCACCAGCAATCTCTTTATGTCCCCTCAGAGGGAACATTCGAGTACAAAGGGTTCACTTCTTCCCTGGGTATCCCCACACAGCCCTGGATGGACTTTTCTCACATCATCTGTGACATTTTGTCATGTCCTCTCTCTGCCTCCCCCTCACCCACTGGTTGCATCTTCCCTGACTAGAAATGGACCGTGAGGGCATCACACTCACCTTTGTGCCCCAGCACCTAGTGCAGTGCCTGGGCAGTAGCCAGGACTCAAACAGTGTACGTGAATGAATGATTGGGAGATGCCCTCATGCTGAATGCAGTGGGAGCAGAGCTCTTTTCCTTTTGTAACTTACTTAGGTTGGTCTCCCTTACACAAAGGTGATACCAGCATCAGGTGGTGGTCGTGGAGGGCAGGGGTGAGTGACCTTTGGCTTAGGATCTCGACTTCCTTCCTGTGCAGGCAGCCTGCTGGTGAGTGGGTTGCTTTGGTGAGTGGCATGAAGGGCCTGGGAGAACCAGGCCCAAGTGTCCTCACATATCACAGTGACCAGAACTCTCCCCAGGGACAGCTCATGCTTTTGTGACCAGCACTGCCTTTTCCAGGCTAACCTAACTCTACAATCAACAGCATAGAAGTATGACTTGGATTATCTCTCTGGTACTTTTCTGGGTGAGCTGAGGTGTTGGGAGAAGACATTGGGGCTGCAGAATAATGCAGATCATTAAGATATTTTCTGGACGTCTCCTTCTGTCTTAGAAGTGAGCACCAGGCCAGCTGGGCTTGGTGGCTCAGCCTGTAATCCCAGAACTTTGGGAGGCCGAGGCGAGTGGGATTGCTTGAACCTTCAGGTTCGAGACCAGCCTGGAAAACGGGGAGACCTCGTCGCTACAATAAATAAAAAAAATAGCCAGGCGTGGTGGTACGCGTCTGTAGTTCCAGCTACTTGGAAGGCTGAGGTGGAAGGATCACCGGAGCCCAGCAGGTTGACACTGGGGTGGCCATGAGTGTGCCACTGTACTCCAGCCTGGGTGACAGAGTGAGACTCCAACTCAAAAAAAAAAAAAAAATAGAAGTGAGCACCTGCACAGTGGTTGGTCATGTCAGCACGGCTCAGGGTCTACCATGTGTCAGCTGTGACAACCTCCTGGGGCGCCCTTGGATTCTAAAGGGCTCCAGATACCACTGTCCCTGCTCCATCCTGCTGGGCAGTTTCTGTCAGCAAGGCTCTGCATGCCTCTTGGGCCTAGATCAGCTCAGGTTGATTTCTTGTTGTAGTTGATTACAGCTAGAAATCACAGCCGGGCTCGGTGGCTCAGCCTGTAATCCCGCGCCTTTGGGAGGCTGAGGTGAGTGGATCGCCTGAGCCCACGGGTTCGAGACCCGCCTGGGCAAGCGAGACCTCATCTCTACAATAAATCAAAAAATTAGCCAGGCGTGGTAGCGCGCGCCTGTAGTTCCAGCTAATTGGAAGGCTGAGGCGGAAGGATTGCCGGAGCCCAGCAGGTCGAGGCTGCGGTGGCCGGGAGCGGCCACTGCACTCAAGTCTGGGCGAAATAGTGTGACTCCAAATAAAAAAAAAAAAAAAAAAAAAAAGAAATCACCTGGTTTCACCTAGTTGGGTGATTCTTCCATCAAATACAAGTCTTACAATGAAAACCTATGTTGGCCAGGCACAGTGACTCACACCTGTAATCCCAGCACTTTGGGAGGTGGAGGCAGAAGATTGCTTGAGCCCAGGAGTTCGAGACTAGTCTGGACAGCATAGCAAGACCTCATATCTACAAAAAAAAAAGAAAATCAAGTCGGGCTCAGTGGCTCAGCCTGTAATCCCGCGCCTTTGGGAGGCTGAGATGAGTGGATTGCCTGAGCCCGCGGGTTCGAGACCCGCCTGGGCAAGCGAGACCTCATCTCTACAATAAATCCAAAAAATCAGCCGGGCGTGGTAGCGCGCGCCTGTAGTTCCAGCTACTTGGAAGGCTGAGGCGAAAGGATCGCCGGAGCCCAGCAGGTGGAGGCTGCGGTGGCCGGAAGCGGCCACTGCACTCCAGTCTGGGTGACAGAGTGAGACTCCAACTCAAAAAAAAAAAGAAAATCAGCCAGGCATGGTGGCGCATGTCTGTAGTCCCAGCTACTTAGGAGGCTGAGGCAGAAGGATCACCTGAGTGCAGAAGGTCGAGGCTGCGGTGAGCCATGAGTGTGCCATTGCACTCTAGTCTGGGTGAC